>VKOC01007210.1:0-32629 GCA_009364415.1 Spea multiplicata
TATTTAATTGTTTGTCCTATTTTGGTGTGTTACTTACTTTAAATAAATGTGTTAGATTTTTTTATGGTGTGGGGGGGTCATATTTGGTTTCGGCCAGGTAAATGCTGCATTTTCGGTTTCAGTCCAGAATTCGTTTCAGGGCATCCCTAAGCCAGACAATGAAGTGGTAGACCTACACCACATCAATGTTTGGCTTAGTATATAGTGATAGGAGTTATGCTGCGCTATTGTCAATGCCTGGCTCAGTGTATAGTGATAGGGATTACGCTGTACCACTGTCAATGTGTGCCTCAGTATATAGTGATAAGTGTTATGCTGTACCACCGTCAATGTATATAATAACAGTAATGCTGTACCACCTTCAGTGTCTGCGCCGGTATATAACGGTAGAAGCTATGCAGTTTTAAAGTGTATGTGGGGGGGGGGTGCCACATACAGGATCCGCCCCAGGTGCCAAATACTCTAGGTACGCCCCTGCTTAGAAGCGTTAAGAAAACACTGATGATGAGCTAAAGAGTGGGTCACTGGTGGAATGGACAGAAACTGCTATTCAAGAAAGACAAGCAAAACAAATTAAGTAGGGCATGAAGGAATTGGGTGGGAGAAAAGAACAAAGGCTATAAGTTGCTTAAGAGAGTGGCCGATGGAGGGGACGGGGAAAGAGAAAATTTGATTATCTAAGGGAACATAACAATATACAATGTAATAGGTATAGCAATAGACAAAAAAAAATATAAATATGCAAATATGAAAAAAGGAATGTACTACTGCATTTTAAGTATGATTTTTACATCATGCTAAAGCACAAAATGATAAGTTGTGTATATAAACAGTTTATACTTGCTTTGTGTAGATTAAATAAATAAAATAAATTCCTATAATAAAGTTTACATTTAAACAGATCAGAGCCAAAATAACATCACAGCTGATTGTCATGTTGTCAACTAAACATCTTATTTTTCCAGGATGACATTTCTGTTGACATGGATGACTGTAGCAGTGAGGATCTGCCTTCCCTGGAATCCTCGCTTCATGGATCAGAGTATTACAAGGACCTTGTAATGATGGAGCCTGCAGATAGCATAAGCCCGCCTCAGAGGACCCCTAAACCTGCAGATGCTGCCTTTTGTGTTGCTGGAGAAACCAACATTAGCTTTGATAAGGGGGAGGTCATTATTACATACACCAAACCTTTCCTCTGCCCTGTAGCCTTTGGTCGTGTAGAGGACACAGGAATAACACAGTCAGGATCTCCTGTAGAGAAAGATAACGAAGCTCCAGAAGATGAAGATCTGGTCAAAGAACAGGGGCCCATTCCTATCTTAGTTAGATCTTTGTCAACCTCTAGGAGACACAGCTGGGACGAGGCAGCCTCACCAACTGATACTGTATGCAGGTAAGATAAATAAAGAGCATTAGGCATACTATGTCTTCCTACCCTGAAAAAGTTTTATTTAATATTTTGAGTATTTTTTCTCAATCTTTATTTTGTAATTTGTAATATTAAAACTTGTATGATATACATTAATCTTTTCTAGTGTTTACCAAAGATATTTTAAATATGTACCACACATTAAACATCAAATTTTAGGCCTCAAGAGCCAGAACCAGGCCAGATTTTTTGGATATCCGAGAATGAGCACTGGGGGCGCAAGCAAAATAGTTTGAACTGTTTCGATCTCTTGACCTAAATCCTGGCCTGTTTGTGGCCCAGTTCATACATTATCCAGTATGTCAGTTACAGCAATGCCATACCAACCATGTTAATATGCAATTAGGGACGTGGGCCCAGGGCCGGCCTTAGGGGTATGCGACCTGTGCTGCCGCACAGGGCGCCATGGCAACAGGGGCGTCTGCCCGGAATTTTAATTAAAACATCGGGGGGGTTTTAACTTTATTTAATATCCTCGATGTTAAATAAAGTTTTTTAACTTTATTTAACACGGAGGATGTTAAATAAAGTTAAAACAACAATAAACGGTGTTTTAATTTAAGTCCCGGGCAGGGGTGCCGAGCGGTGGCTCGTGAAGTTTTCAGCAACCGCTCGGCGCCCCTAACTCTCCGTGACTCAGTCGCGGTGCCGGCGTTTCATGCTGAGCGCCGGAATTATTCTGCCACACCGCGGCACAGCGGAAAGACAGAAAGCGCCTCCTGCTCCCACCGCAGGACTCCGGCAACAAGGTAGGTAAGATAAGGAGAGGGGGCAGATAGTTAGAAGGGGCAGAGGGGGGAAGGCAGTGAGAAGAGGCAGAGGGGGAGATTTCTTTCCTTTTTTGGGGATGGGGGGCGCCAGAGGAGTGTCCGCACAGGGCGCCAGAACACTTAAGGCCGGCTCTGCATGGGCCCACAGAAAAGCTACTGCTTTAGGAAGTATAATTCCATTTATGTTGTTTAACAGCTATTATGTTTGTGGTAAGATGTTCTTAGATGGTTATGTAATGAGTCAGTAATATTAATTTCATGCCAGCCATATTCAAAGATGATCAAGGACTCACACGCAAGCTTCGGCGTTCATATGCTTAATTCCAAAGTTGAAATGAGACTGTACTCTTATTTGTGCTTAATTTGAAATTTAAGAACATATTCTGTTCATATTATGTATCACAGCGCTTTGTCGAAAGGACGGTGGGTGTTGCCCTTCATAAGTCCTAGGCCAGCATGCAACAATAATATAACACTCCATATCAGTGCCGGACTGAGGCTGACCTACTAGGTACTTGAAGTTTTTATACTCATGAAGCATGCAGCCACGTGTGTCTAACCAGTGGCTTTACACTGATGGAACAGATATGTTAATTTGTGTCTGCATCTGTTGCATTACTGAAACTTGGAGTACTGAGAGTCTAGAATCTAATAGCATAGAGCAGTGAATTAGCAGAGGAAGAAAATATGTTTCAACAAAATGATGATCCCCCACAATATATGTGGTGTGGAGCAGCCTCATTTAGATGTATGTATCATGTTTTGTATCTAATTAACTTTGTCTCTGTATTGGGGGGTTCAGTCACAACCATTGCTAAAAGGTATATAAAATTAAGCATATTGGTAGCCATCTCCATAGACAAGCATTGGAAATAGAATGGGTCGTACTGAAGAGCTGAGTGACTTTAAACATGACACTGTCAAAAGATGCCACCTTTCCATGGTCAAGCAGTTGCACGCAAGCCGATGATTACTATACGGAATGGCACAAATTGGCTGGAGTGTTGTAAAGCATACTGGACTCTGGAGCAGTGGAAATCTGTTCTCTGGAGTGGTAAATCACACTTCACTGTCAGGAAGTCTGATGAATGTATTTAAGTTTTGTGGATGCCAGGAGAACGCTACCTACCGGAATGCTTTATGGCTGGATGGGCATAAACCTCTACAGACACACACCAAAATCTTGTGGAAAGACTTCCCTGATGAGTGGAGACAAAGTGTAAGTTTGCGAGCAGGGCCCTCTTTACCTTATAATATAATAGCTTGTCTAATAGTTTGTCAATTCTAGTTCTGTCATACCCCTTGAATATTTGTATTGTCAATGGCTAATTGAATAATGGTCAATTGAGTAATGGTCAACATGGAGCCTTAGAACCCCTTGAAACCTGAGCTGGGGGCCCCAGCATTGCAACACTCAATGAGTTTATTCATAGACCAGACATACATTTCATATACAAGGCAGAATACTAAAACTGACAGCTTCACCGTGTATAGATAGGCAAATCATCTGCATGATCTTTCACTCATACATTTGTAGGTACTCAGCATGGCACCAACAAGTATTTACACATTAGCTTGAGTGGGTTCAGAAGAGACTATATAAAGGGAGGAATGTTTATTACGGTAAATATGTTTAAAATTAGAGGAAGAGGAGATCAGTGGGGAAATAAACAAGATAGGGTATGAAGGGGTAAAGTGAAAGTTTAGCTTTTCGTTTCCTTATGTGATCAGCATATGCTCATATAACATATGATGATTGGAAATGACATGCATGTCACTAACTCTTTTACTTTCTTTTCATATTAACCCCTTAATGTCAAAGCCCGTACATGTACAGACTCAAAATGCATTGTTTTCAATGGGTTTAGGGACCGCCCATTGTCCTTAAGGGGTTAAAGATCCATTATGTAGTGTCGTCGTCTGGCAATGAAAGGGTTTCTTTGACCACGTGATGTGGTTTAGAATCCTGAATGTAGTTAGAAAATGATTTCCAGTAGTTAGATTTCTATCAAACCTGTAATTCTATGCAGAACTGTTCTAGGTTTATTGATCTGTTCTATTTTTATCAGTCCCCTCCTTTTAAGGTGTGCTCCTGCTCTTGCTGGATGTGGACTTGTCATTATCAAGCTTGTAGGGGGGAGTTTATTCTGAGTCACAGGGGCCAGAAGCAGGAGAAATAAGCCAGGCCTGCAAACAGGAGGATGTTTAGTTGAAGAAGAACTAGTAGCAACAGAATATGGTTAGAGGAACAATCATCCCCAGTCCCTAAGAGCACTTCCATCATTTAGTACTTTCTACAAAAAAAAGTTTTACTAATAGCAGTGAGGTGTTGGTATCGTGTTTAAGCGACCAAACCTTCCTAATTTAGTGACTTTCATTTTTATGGTAAAGTCTAAATTTAGTCAAGTTCATGAAGATTATATTTAAGTGTATTTTTTTTTAAATTTTTATTTAATTGTTTGTTTTTTATATATAGCCACTGCCGTTTATCTCATAGGTCCATTTTATGGTCATTGGCCAGGTTCTTTCAGCAGATCCTTGGCATGTCCTGATATGATGTCATATCCATATTTGATTTTATACTTTTTTAATTTCTTGCTTCTTCTTCTGATATCTGCATGTTTTACTCCCCTAAATATTGCCAGAGCTGTTTCAATAATTAATAAAATGTATAATTTGTATGGTTTGAGCATGCTTACAGCATGAAGAAGAATTAGCGGTTTGACCTTTGGCTGCTCAAACCCACAAAGTTATTGTAATAGTAATGGGGCAGATTCTCAGTATTTCTGTTCACTTCCCTTGCAATACACTGTGAGTAGAAAAAGATGACCCAGCTGGTAATAATACAGCTTCATAATGGCCCTTACACTTTCCAAGAAAGACTGCACATTGTAGACTGCTCAATGAGGTTGCTATGGTACAAGGCTCCAGGCACGCAGGGGTTCCTTCAGACAGATTTAATGTAGGAAACAGATAACAACGTTTCGACCTCACAATGAGGTCTTTATCACAATGAGGTCGAAACGTTGTTATCTGTTTCCTACATTAAATCTGTCTGAAGGAACCCCTGCGTGCCTGGAGCCTTTTTCTATTTTTGATTTACTGGGGAGCTGGCCCTTCCTGGCACAGCTAAGCACCTGAGTTCCTGTGGGGAGTGAGTGCAGATTCCTAATTCTGGTGAGTTGCTATGGTACAGACATAACACTTCATAGGGAAACCTATGACACCTGGCACCTAGGGAAATGGCACCCTCTGGTGCCAAGAGGCAGGCAAATGAATGGGAAATTATGATTTGGGGTTGAGAGCAAATAATTAGTGGCTTTCTGTGTCTAAATTTATTAGAGAAGGGGGCTGGCAAGGAGAACAGTGTAGTGTTGTGTAGTGTGCATTTAGTGTGATTTGAGGGCTTTGTAGTGGGTTTGTAGTAGACTTGTGCATTCGTATTCAGGCGAACACTAAAGGAGCACGAAGGCTGCGTTTTTGTTGTTCAACCCGAATACCAAAGAAACATGGTGATGGCAAAACATACACAACCAATAGAGTTGCAGGTATGGACTTTTAAGACCTCTAAGAATGTACACCAACCGAACATAGGAACTGGCGAATATTCGTGGAATACAACAATTTTTTTTCCCACGAAGAGTTGGCCGGCGTCCAAGGATTTTTGAGTGCCAGCATGCAGAACTATTGAAACCCGCTAGAGTGCAAATATTCACATTTAACCTTTTTCCTGTCCAAAATCTTTTACTACAGAAGAGAATAACACTTTTCAATATGTAATTTAAGATGAAAAAATGTTTACACTTTCTGGCCTGGGAGGTCAGGTAAAGCCAAATCTCCCCATCGCCCCCCCCCCATAACTCAAAAGCACTGGCACACATATTTACACACACACTCACATTTACACAAACTTACACACTTATACATACTCCCTAACCCACACTTACACCCTCATGATAAAACAAATACACTTACACAGTCATTCTAACACATACTCCCTCTCATACACGCATACACATTCATGCTCACACACACATTAATGCTAGCACACACACTTACACATATATACGTTCATGGAAACACATACACTCAAATATTATTATTATTAATATCTTTTATTTATATAGCGCCAACAATTTACACAACGCTTAATACAATACATATATTCAAGGGGTATGACAAGACGAGAATTGACAGACTAAGACAAACCGATATATTAGGTGGAGAGAGCCCTTACAATTTTGAGGGAAGAGGGTGACAAACATAAGGCACAGAGAAAGGGTGAGAGGTAGTGAGGTGGTTGTATTAATGACAAGGAAGTTCCAGCAGCTAAGAGTTTTGAAGTGAGTTTTGAGATTTTTCTTGAATGTTGGGAGGGTGAATGCTGAAGGTTCGGTAGAATTAGATTCCAGAGATATGTGGCAGCCCATGTGGAATCTTGTAGACGGGAAAAGGAAGAGGTGATAAGTGAGGCAGAGAGCTTTAGCTCACATTTTACCATGGAGTCATGTACCATCGCGTTTTGTGACCCTGTTGCATACATGCATTGAAATAACATGGCCAAAATATCTTTGCCTCTTTCTTCCCACTTCCCCAGACCCCTTTTTTCTCACTCCCTTCCATCTTCTCTCCATGTTCCCTCTCTCTTTTCTTTCTCCTCCTACGTCTTCTTCTATTTCTCTTTCTCCTTCTTCTTCCTTCTTTCTCTTTTCCCCCTTGTTCTCTCAATCTCCCTTCCAGCAATTCCCACAGTGACAGTGCTCATTTGTGCTGTACCCACGTGACTATGTTAGGCAGTGCATGATAAGTTGCAAAGTGTTATTTCCCAGGTGAAGTGACAAGTAATGTTCGGTATCAAAATGGTGGTAATAACATGAGGGATTTTATGAATGCAAAATTATTACTGGGTGTGATACCATAAGGTTACTGTATAAATATTATAAAATGGGGTAAGGTCTGGTGAAAGGTTTTCAGACCTAACTTATTAAGATTTTCAGAAACTGTCTGTGCACCAAACTCTCTAACCAAGTGACACTATATAGTAGAGGTTTGTATTATTCAGTGTGGGGGGTGGTTTGAACTACTTTGTAATCTTTTTTGTATGTGTGTTCGCCATTTTTTTATATTTAATAGAATGTAATCAGATTTGTGTGTGCTTTAAATGGAACTCGTAGCTTATAGGGATAGCATTCTACCATATTATGTAGAATATACACGGTTTTGTATACAATTTTATTAAACGTGTTTTTATTACTGTCCAGGAGAGATTGGGGGCTACCCAAGCCTTGTTAGCTACACTCAAGGCATTAAATGGAACTTGGAGGTGGAAGTGAGTGATTTGGGGGTTGTGTGAGTTATCAATAAGCAGGGGTGTTCCTAGGGTCAAAACCCCTCTTGGTACTGGAACCTTATCTTTGAACTAAGTAAGTTTGAGGTCTGAGGATGTTTGTTATGCGTGATGTCCATGTAGTATAAACAAAAAACCCAAAGAGAACAATGTTACTTCCTACTCCAAAAAAAAGCTTTACCATAAATTTGCCCTATACCCTGCTGGGAGATCGACAACAGCCTGAGTCCACTATGACTGGCCTAGTGTTTGACCTTACCATCACAAGGGTGTTTGTATTATGTGAACAAACATACAGAAATTGGTTATTAATTTAGCTGGAATGCTGCTAACGGTGATATGTTTTGGAAGGTTCAGCCTTGGCACCTCAGAGATGGAGATTGACTTAGAGATGGACATTAAATCACCCACCAGTACAACCTCATCTGAGACGTTAACCATACATGGACCACAGATGACTAAGACAAACCTTCTCATTGAAGCAGATCATGGGAATCTTAGTCTGCAAGAAGTTTACACGGGGAGCAAGGTACATGACATTATTTCACACATAAATATATTACATGCCTTACTAAATTCCTAGATATAATGTAATTGAGGCTGATTAGCAGGGTCAAACCAGATGACAACTTTTAGGTACACTCTGTAAATATATGAAATAATTATTTCAAGAAACTTTACCACATTGAACATGTATTATGCATGGCAAACTCTTACTGAGGTTGGTCCTTAATGATACTAAAGTTGGTAAGTTGAAATGTGCAAATTCCAGGTTTAGTGAATGCACTCTGTCTGTCTCCAAGTTTCCACATTCAATTTCTAATACATCTAGAAGAACGACTTATCATGAATTTACCACCTGTTTAATGAAATATTGGCAGGATGGTGATAGTGCTTCTAAAAGACTTCGTTCAAAGTCAGTGCCTTCAACGCTAGATAAGATTGCAACCCCCAGGATATCCCGCAGCTTGGAATCATCCTGCCCCGTCATCGAAGGTAAGCCCTCATAGTTTGCAATTTTAAAATTTTAGATGTCTCTAAACAATGCAGTCCGGTTTTCTAAAACTCTGGTATAGGTGTTGCATGGGGTCCTCCTGTTTAGTTGCAGAAATGAATTACATTTTTAGGGCTTTTAAGAGGGCTGTTTTTTAAGCAGGGATCATCAAGTTTTTGGTATCCTTAACCTAACCGGTGTTAGACATGGATTGCCGCTGGAGGAACAGAGCCAACTGGGGAGATCATTAATCTCAAAATGAAGGGAGTGCAAGGACTGTTCCTTTCAGTGCTCCCTTGCTTTGTGCTCCATCTTTTGCTGCTGAGCCCAGATTAGGAAATCTAAGATCATAAAAAGGAATTGCTGCTGCTAAAACTGTACAGGAAGCCATGAATTGATTGGTTGAAAGAGGCGCTGTCATATCTGATGTTAAACAATATTTAAATCATTTTCTGAAATATATCTGTTTCTGTTAGTATTAATTTTATATTGTTCAGATTTATATATTCCTCCTTTGACATCTCATCTGCCTCCACCAAAGGCCTAGGCAGTGTATTTTGTGCATATTTTCCATCATGCATCCGTGAAGAATGCATTAGGAGCCTATTGTCAGCCCAAGTAGAAAGTGTAGAACACCTGCATTGTTCTAGCAGACTGTAAGACTAGAGAGTTTGGTTTGCAGAACAGTTCTGCAAAGTAATTATCACATGCATTATCACATGGCAGACCCCAATTTAGGACATCTGAGGCATGATGGCAGCTCTCATGTGTAACATCAGAAAGCAACACATGTCAATTTCATATTTTACATGATAATGAAGAATGTAAAGAATACATTGCATGTATGTATTAAAAGTAGGATTGTGGATAATCTAGAATGTGACCACACATTATGCTTGAAGACCTCCTTCAATCAGTTAAATGAACATAATGGTATCTGGTAGCTTAATTAGTTTTCATTTATTTCTTGTGGGTAGTATGTTGTAATGATGCAAAATATCTACAGTTGACAAACTTTAAGTGCCTTGCCCCTTTTTGCCTCTGTAATGGCAGCTCACCAGTGAGTGGGCTTGAGATGCCTAAAATAATCCCAAATGTACCTTGCGTTAAAATCTAATATAGTAGTCCACATGTGGAAGACTATCTTCCTTCAGCACATTATCTTCCATTGTTTTATGTTCCTGCGTGCACAAATCCAAATGCTACCACCGACTTGGCTAATAACCATGTGTTTTTCTCTTTTCAGTGATTGAACCATTTCAGTTGGAAACCATTGAGAAGGACCATGTGGAACCAAATCATGTGTATGTGCATATTTTTACTTGCTTTGTGTGGTATTTAAAGATCACTATTTTAGAGGATTTGCTTCCAGCAATTGTGGGTATGTGCAGGTCTGTGTGCCATCTAATGCTGCCCAGTGCCTGGATATGATAACGGACCACAATAGAAGAATTGCTAGTGTAGAGACCTTACTAGTACTTGCACAGACCTCTACTTCACTACCCCACCATGGGCTCTAGAGCAGGTACGACTATGCTGGGGGTCCCCACTGGAGAGGCTTCCTTAGGATTCCACTATGATTAATGATGGCCCTGCTCAGAAGCTATCTTGTAATTAAGTCTTTTTTGCCAGCATTCATATTTTTGCGGAATGATAAAGTTTAGGCAACAATGACTCAGCATGTGATCAGACACAAAGGGAGTAGTCCTAAATAGATCCTACACAATATCACCCAAATGGGAGACTGGGCAGTCATCAAACTGCAGCACCAATTTTAACCCATGGCACACCAGGTACATCACTGGTTCTATAGAACCAGCTTTTAGTGACATACTTGCCACCATACTATTCACAAAAAGGTTAAAAGAATGCTGTGAGTAAAATTATTCTTTTAAACATTGGCAATATTGCCAGCTCAGTCCAGATGTAAGTTAAATTAATGACCTGCTAATGGGCGCTCTGGTGGTAATCCAGAAATAATTCACAAAGTGCATCTGTAGAAAAATGGAACACAGCAAATCATAAATTATTTGTGGATACAGCCATGATTTTACTATGAATGACTGAAGATCTTATTAAAAGCGAGTTGATGATTTTACTGTATATAGTGGTACTTTTCTTGATTTTTTTTGAGTGCCATAGAAACATTTGCTAGCTAAAATGATTGTTTCCCAAGATACAACATAAGAGTCTTACAATGCTATATTTGAAGAGCTGATATCAAACAAAAGAAGAATCATCACTACCTGAGCCATATAAAAACAGAAGAGCCAACAGGGGTCACATTTGTTACTCTGTTTATTAACAGTTAACAAATGGCAAACCTTTATTTTTCATAATATTATTGGCTATTTTAATTTTAATCCATGATACAGTTTTGCATGATTTGCAGTTGAAGGGCATCACTCTCTTTCCACAAGCACTTCCATGAGCTTAGTGACTACGATATTGGTGTCCTGTTGCGTAATACAGCCTTGAGCAATACTGTAAAGCATACAATGAACTAGAACCTTCTTCTATAGATGACCATTACCTTTTGCCGTTTTTTCTTTTTAGTTTGATTTTCTGTACTGAACACTAGCCATCTTTGACAGTTTTTTAATGTTTGTCTTGCAGATTATTTGTACAGCAAGTCCTCCAAGAGCTGAAGCAGTATCATGGGTAAGTGATTTCTTTTTTTTACTGGCACTAAAAACAGTAAGGTACTGCTAAACAATTTAAACATTATGACTGCAGAGTGTGTTTCCACCTACATAACACCAGATGAGTATCTTCCAATACTGTTGATGATGATGACCATATGATCATACCTGGGAACATCTTGGCTCCGGCTACCCAGAACCTTGCCTTGCGGGACGCGGCCAGGACTGCACACTGACGGTCCTGCTGATGTTGGTGGGCGGTCTCTCTGACGTTGGTGAGCGGTCTCTCTGATGTTGGTGGGCTGTCCCGCTGATGTCGGTGGACGGTCCCACTGATGTCGGAGGAGTTCCCACTGACGTTGGGGGCATTCCCGCTGATGGGGAGAGTTCCAAGGTATGCATATGATCATAGGTGTGTGAAGCTGTTGTCCCCAACAGCCAGAATCTGCCTAACCGTTGAGAATAATATAATACCATCACCTAGGCAAAAGTGTTCTAACAACTAAACAGATACCATATACAGTATATAATATATTGGCCTGAATATAGCCCTACTTCTTTTCAAAATGTAACAAAAGTAATGAAAACATTAACAAATCTAGCCACATTTTAGAAATATCTAGATTTAAGAATGCACCTTTAATTGCTGGCTGCATATATTCATGTCCAACATACAAAAATAGTATGTTTTAAATTAAACACTAAAATAGCTCATTTAGAAGTCAGTAACTTAATTATTTCAGAAAGCACATCTAGCACTTTCCCCAAACATTTTACACTACTTTATGCCAATGTTAGAGGTACATCATTTTGCATAAAACCCAATTCAATAGGTGGTTGTCCCTGGTTGGTCATCATTTCCTTATTCGCCAACTGCTGAGGTGGCATGAGTTGAGACACAAGTCCCTCAAACCCTACCTGCATTGACTGTGTGTACCCTCTGCAGTCCCAATGCTACCTCTTTTTTTTTGTTCCTTGGATCTAACACATCTTATGCTCATTGTCTCAGTTTCTCCCCCTTGGTTCTTTTTCAGCCCCTGGGTACTCTCTTCCCCCGTCACTAACTCCTCAACTCCGTCCCTGCTACCTCCTACAACCTCATACTCCATCTCTCACAACCAATTTTATTTATATGTATTGTAGCTTGGGCATTATCTTTGTAAAAATCCTTTAAAATGTAATGAAAATCTCCCAACTCACCTTCAAAAGTCGCCTTTACTCTTACCTTTCCACTCATACCACCTCCTTCTCTTTCTAGCACTGTCCTTTGCTGTGTCTTGTGTTGTCTTTCACTAAAGTCCCAATGACAGGAAAAGTATAACAACTGTTATTTATTTATTTGAAATCTGTCCATTTTTAGAGTGAACCAATGCAAATGAGGTAGACTAGAAATCGCTTATCGTTCCAATTTAAGTCGTTTTTTCTGTGTTTTTTTGCATTGAATTGACCACTAATTTCCAGATGCCGGAAATTAGTGGTCAATTGTATATTTGAGCCTAGCGCTGTGTCAAATGCAGTTTCATTGAATCAAGCACAGTCTGACTAGGTGACGCATATTGGGGAATTGTTTGCATATTCTATGCTTTTGTAACTATTGTTTTTGGTACTTGTTGTTTGTGAACAATACATTTCAAATGTGATATCATTGGTTTGATGAAACATATCTGTGTACAACAAATACATTCATCCAAAGCTAGATTATTTAAAAGTAGTGACTAAAATAGAACCACACTTTGGTGGAAGGAGCAGTTTCAAAAGCTGTCTGATATGAAAAGAAAAATTCAACCAGTGGTTTTGTTATTAATAAGACACATAAGTGTGGTACATGTTTTTATTACTGAGCCTGTAAGTAAAGGATAAAAAGAGGTGTTGTCTGTAGCATTGTTTCAGTAGATGCATTCATATAAAAGGTAATAATCACAGAGAATATTTGTATGTGTTTATAATGACCTTAATGAAAAAAAACAATTACATACAAATCAATATCTTGTTTAAGATAACATTTTTCATATATCTATATATGAAATTTTGGACTTTCAAAGATTAGCAAGTAGCTGACAAGGTCCAGATTGAACTTCCGTTAGAGACAGAGAAAACTACTGTTGTCTGGGATCATTTTACATTTAGTGGTATTCTTGGATGAGAGTCTCGCAATGAAATTAAACATAGGTGTTCCATGTATTACCTGTTAACATAGGGCATTACAGTGTTGACTAGAGTTCTATTGTGGGTTGTATCAGGCACTTAATGCACTATATAACCACCATAGATCACAGTGGATTGTGTGATGTTTCAGTGAGAAGATGTGATATATATAATGTAGAGGTCCTTATGAAATGAGCTGTATGAGATAAGGGGACAAAACCAAACATATTCAAGCCAGGATCTTTTATGAAAAATATTGTTTAATTAAAATAATTGATTAAATAATGCACTACAATAATTTAGTGCCTTCAGTTAATAGTTATAATACTTTAGTGCCATTATTTTTAAGTAGTTTATAATAATTTAGAACATTTTAAACACTGTGGTGCAGGGGTAGGCAGCCAAGAACTAAGATTGTAGTTACATCCCAAGTACCAATAAAATACTGAGAGCTCCATGTATGCTAATGAATGAATAAATGTTTTCATGAGAAGCACATGCAGGGGCATACCTCCAACGACTTCACCAACCAACATGTCCAACAGTGCCAGCTTTGGCTCCAAAAAGCAAGAGTGCAATGTTTGCCCCCTTGCCTGCCCCACCTTTCTCCCCAAAAATTGTCAGTACCCCCAAACAGCTTGTCTGTGCCATATTTGTCCCAAAACAGCTTGTCAGTAGTTCCGCACAGCTTTCCCGTACCATCTTTTCCCCAAAAAGCTTATCAGTTCCCCCAAACCACTTATCTGTGCCATCTTTGTCCCCAAATAGCTTGTCATTGCCTCCAGATTATCTGTACCATCTTTGTCACAAAATAGCTTGTCAGTGCTGCCAAACAGCCTGTCTGTGTCATCTTTGCCCTCAAACAGCCTGCCCCTGCCCACATCAGTTATATTACATGTATGTCTCTCTTCCTCCATGCTGTGTGCTGACTGATCCAGCATGCAGAAAAGGGATGTGATGTCACTTCCTGCATGCTGGATCAGTCAGACACAACGTGCAGGGAGAGATCATCTGATTGGATAATCGTTACTCACTCTGTGCCGCAATCTGCAATCTTTTTGGGATAATAAGTATTAAGATTGGGCACATTGATGACATTTTCTTTTACATGAATTGCTGGGTCATAGAGTTTTGAAGAACTTATAGTCTGGAATTTGCTAAACTTTGAAATGTCAACTCTGAACAACATGCGGTAATCAGAAGATGCTTGGCAAAGGGTAAATCTGTTGAACACCTCTTATAGTGATATTGGATCCTTTCCCAATTTGCTCGGACTGTGATATACCTCAGTGGTATATTCTGGCACCGGTTGACTAGGGAGGCAGGTCCAATTCCATTTTAAGGCAACTAGGCTCCCTGTAGCACCACTGCACAATGTTCTGGTTTAAAAGAGATTGCTGATCTGCCCAGCGGGCCCATTAAAACATGATGGAATATGATGGTGCTATATGAAATAATAAATAATAATAAATAATACGGAGGACTGTGGTGATTCAGCACACCCTATATAGTTCATTTCCATGAGGCGCTGGGCATCCTCAAAACATGGAACACCTGGATGCGACATCAACATTCTCCAAAAAGGATGGTGGCTGGTGGTGCTGCCTAGGGCAGTGTTGATGATTAAGTTGGCACCAATATACCTACTTCATGGACATAGCTTGCTGATCTCCAAACTTTACAACACACTAAAAACCTCTGATTTCACAGCAGCTACACAGCCAAGTGACATTCAGAGATTTAAGGCATCACAAGTGTGTGACAGGTTAAAATAAACCCAAATAGGATGCAATAAAAATATATATTATACAGTTTATTACCTTTTAACATAAGATCCCAGAAACATGTAAGCACCATACCTAAACTAATGACAATTAATATTGATTTTGCCTCTTTAGGACCAAGCATAAACAAGAGGGGAGCAGGGAGCCCAAGCAGGATCTGACCTGGTTCGAGTTCCTGTCTAACGAGTGGGTAATTCCACCTGTAACACTTATTTCAACTTACTTGGTAGTACATATTTTTTACATTTTTTCCCATTCTTTTAGGTGAGATAGGCCTAAGAACTATATATTTTAAATTCAGTTGACCTGTCTAGGCATTTGCGGTCCGTCTAGGCGCCGTAACCCATTCACATATTCCCCTTCCAACTAAAGTGAGATTCAACATCAGCATGGGGTACGCCAGTCAGTAATGCAGCACGAAGGCAAGATTTGTCTATAATATGACTAATAAGTGACACTTAAAGCCATACACTATGCCATGGCAAATCATTTTGTGATGTTGCAACAATATACTCTTCCAGATTCTTCTTTTTAGAAACCACACATTAAATTATTATTATTGTTTTATATAGCGCCATCAAATTCCGTAGGGCTGTACAAAGGGTGGACAGGACATAACATGCAGTATATGACATAACAATTTGACTTACAGAAACAACAGGTGAGACGGGTCCTGCTCAAACAAGCTTACAATCTAGAAATACCAAATTTAAATTAAAACCAAGAGGTTCTACATGTGTCATTTCATTGAAGAAGGTGAAACGCTTGGTGAAGTTGGGAGCTGCTACCAGAATATGGGCCTTGCATGAAAATAGCTGCTGTAACCGAGATGTTCTCAATGTCTGTGTTCAGTTTTTTCTGCTTCTCCTTATTTGAACATGGGAGGCTCTTTAAGGAACACAAATCTAAAGTACAAAAATGATTTGGTGGTCAACAGAAGAGATTCTGAACAATTACACAGCTGTGGTTACTTGAGGATCAAAATTAAGAAGCTCTACTTTAGAACTATGATATTTCATCATATGTAACAATTTCACTTTTTCCTCATTTCTGTTTTAGTTAATTCCTTAAATCTATACATTTTATTAGGATATTTTTTATAGCTGATGCATAGATCAGAACAAATGCATTCCAGGAGTTTACATGGTGGGAATAAAGCCCCACTAAGATTATAAGCTTCTTGGTTTCTGGTTGTATATAGGTGAGGGAGGGTAACTCAGTAGGTTGTTGTTCAGATATTCATTGTGTTTTACAGAAGGGGTAGAAATCCATTAACTTGAAATGGATCTTGTGTCCTCTGTTCTCTGATATTGTGCTGTATTGTTAACATTGTGTGTACACGGTGTGTACAGTCATGGCAGTTACATTGCAGCCTGGTACATGAAATAAGATTATATTTCATTTATTTAGTTTGCTGTTTTGCCTATGCTCATACATGCACCTTGCTGGTCTAGTGAAACAGCTCTTGTGTCTCTTTTATCAAAATAAATATAGTTAATATTAATGAAGACTCTCAGTTGTTTTGGCTGTTTCATAGCCCCCATTGTCTCAGTTATTCATTTCTCTGACTTTGTTTAAATCCTTTCTTGTTCCCACTTGGTTATTTCTTTTGACATATTCTTTCTTCTCAGTAAAACCTGGCCTTGGATCACTCTGTTTCTCATCAGTTGTTTCTCACTTATGACCAAAGTACGTAGGAAGACAACTGTTACACTGTTACATTTCCCCAATATCCGGCTTTAAGTACCTACAGTTACAACAAGCTCTGATAACATCAACCTGTAACACCATGTGATAAACACCGGGGAAGTTAAATACTTAGTATTTTATTAAACATTGTCTTTTATGCATCTCACTAGGTCATATCAGTCAGTTTCTACATACAAATCACACAGTGAAGATTTGTTTATTGTTTAGTTTGTTCTGCAAATCAAAAAGATAACATTGACTTTTGTAGCCTCCTTGGTATAGCAGATGCAAAAGCACATTCCTTGATTGATGCCTAGTTCAGATGGCCTTTTAGAGAGATCCTTTGGTCTCCCCAGTTGAAAGTTTATCACCACTGCCTGCAAAAATCTGAAAGCTCTCTGGAATAATTCCTGGAAATCATGACTATCCTGCTTTAAATGGGACACTTGGGTGGTGTGAGGGGAGGGTTAGCTGTGCACGTTTAGTTTTCCTCCAAACTGAAATCTACACAAATATAAAAAAGAAGGTAAATCGTAGAATGGCCAACGACACTCCAAACAAATAATTCACAAGTGATGAAACAAAACACATTTGTTTTCAACCCAACTTTAAAGTATTCTGTACATTAACAAAGAAGACATCTATACATTAACCCCTTCAAGACCGGGACGTACCTGGTACTTCCGGGTCAAAGGTCACCGCCAGACAGGGACGTACCAGGTACGTCATCGCTGATACGCGATCCAGCGTCGCTTTGAACGCTGGGATCGCGAGGGGCGGCTGCTACTGACCGCTGGGTGTCCCCAGCGATCAGTAGCAGCCACCCCCCTCAATTCTGTGCACGTGATCGCTTTCCAGCGAATCACAAGCACGGAATTTAAATATTTTAAAAAAACTGCGGTCTTCAAGGGAAGACGCAGTTTGCAAATACCGGTCCGGAAGGGGTTAAACATAGAATAAAACGTATAGTTTAAGAACAGGAAAGCTACACCTTGGCTCTCATAATTTAACAAGCCCAAACTTTAAACAGAAACAACAACAAATACACTTCATTATAAGTTTGCCTATTGCCTCTTCTTCTAACATATAATTATGTGTATATTATAGACCAAGTAAACCCATGTCTTAACGTACTAGGACATGTCAAAAGCGCTACTATGCATCTTACAAATGGATTAAAAGCCCAGGTGCATAAACAAACAAACATGAACCTGTACACAATAAGATAAGAACCACACTTACGGCAATACAAATACAAATTTACAACACACAAATGAAACCGCCAACAACTGTTAAATGCACCTGTACCTGTATGTGGAAATATTACTATTATCATATGTTGGATTTAATTAGATTTGTTCTTACAGTCAGTGTTTTAACCATAGAATGTGCACGTTAGAGGGCACTTTGTTGCAGACCATGTTACATAGTTACATAGTTCAAAAAAAGACCTAAGTCCATCACGTTCAACCCTTCTACCTAACCTTCGTATTCTTGATCCAAAAGAAGGCATATAAAACCCCTAATTAAGCTAATTTCGAATTCTGCCATCGGGGGGAACAATCGGATTTCTCCTTGGATCAAGACGCTCTGAAATATTAATGTTATTCTATCTATAGCCCTACATGTTATACCTGTATGTGCTTCCTGTGCTTCGAATCGGTCTAAATATTCTGAAAATATCTAGCATGATAGAATTTGGCCTCATAATCATCATTATGGATAGTCGTGTAATACTTGAAATTCATCTCCAAATCTAACCTAACTGCAATGACTGCATTATGGCAGTAAAGTCCTTTCTTCTTAGTTCGTCATTGTATTAGTTTATTTTAAGACAGAAACTCATAAAGAATTTAGTTTGATCAGGTGTTTTGTCACAGAGTTATGTGACATAGGCATGTTACCTCATGGTAGTTGACCTAAGCACCACCTTTTAAGTGCTGTTATGATTGCTTGAAGGCAAAAACTGGCAACCTACAAAAAGCAATAGTAGAATACTCTAGAAGTAATTACGATAATAGTTAAAAGGACATTCCGGACTGTAAGTCAACTTAGCATGGAATGAGATATATTTTACAGATTGTCTGGTACTTAACACTTTTAATAGTTTATTTTAAGATTACAATATGGACTTGATGCAACAGATGTTAAACCTGCAGTTTTCGCTCATCAATATTCATCTTTTTCCCACCTAAAGGACAGAGGAGGCAGCTAAACCTGAAAAAGTGGAGAAAGGCACAAAGGTGAAAAGAAGACTTAGCTCACTGAAGAACAGAGTTACTGGATCCTGGCAAAAAGATAAGGTACTAACACAGTAGAACGTAGAAGCTGGGTTTCTGCTAGACTTGTGCACAGCAAGCAAAGTTGATTCCAACTAATGTTTCTGCCGCATTTTGGTTCAGATAAAATTCAAGTTTTTTTTTCATTTGGAGCTGCTATCCCTGCCTCCTCCTGGATTCACCTTTTACTTACAGAAGCATCTTAGGGCTTAGGAAGAAATCTACACTACACCACCATCACCAACAGCACCCTAATGGATAGACACATCCGGCAGCATGGACCATTTTGATAAATTGATCCCTCAAAGTAAGGCAGTTGATAGAGCAGCAGCAGTAGGGCAGTGGTCTGTCAATTCTTGTCTTGTTGTACCCCTTCAATATATGTATTGTATTAAGCGCTGCGTAAATTATTGGCGCTATATAAATTAAAGATAATAATAATAATAAAGGAATGAATTACCCCAAAATGCAAAGCAGAGCTGGCTATGGTGGACATAAAGTACACTTAAATGACCAGACACACAGCATGTACACAATTCCCTGTCTGCCTAATTTCTGAACCATATTACCTTATTTTTTTTTTATTTTGTGCTGGTAGTGTAAGTGTAACACAACTGAGGAACAGTATTTGAAGAAATGGAATGGCTTCTAATTTTAAATTTAAAAAGAGCCCTAACATAATCAATGATTAAGTTAAAAAAAAGTGAAAAAAGAATTTCTGCTGCAGTTCCAGTAGGAAAATAAAACAAACTATTAGTAGTTGCACAGCTTTTACAATCGACCCCAGTCAATTATCTGCACTAGTGGTACACTGACACCTCTTATAGTCCAGGAGATGAATCTACACTAGCACTGCCATTTGTTTCTGGATGCTACTGAGTTATATGTCTATGCTTGTCCACTATAAATGCTGAGAAAATACGTAACAAAAAAAAATGCTCACTGGTTAGAACCATCAATCACAGCCATAATCAAAGATACTGTCCCACGACTTCATGCCACAATTGTTTTGACTAGTTCTATCTATCAATTTCTTATTCTGCACCCTCCTAGACACAGTCCCTTCCCACTCTCCCTGCTAAAAGAGCTCCTAAACGCGTTGCAATGGCACCAAAAACGATAAACGAATGAGCAAGTCATAAAAAATATTCTGAATTTTAATTTTTGTTTCTTTTGGGGTCGCTCATTATTTTCAGATCTTTGTGCAAATGCACGAATTAGGCAATTTTTAAAAAAAATAAATCTGAATGCACAAGTTTAGTTTCTACCGAGTTTAATTGTGAACTTTCTGAAATATGGTTAAGATTTCTCAGATGGCTTGGATTGTAAAACTAAGGATTTCTGTAAACAGATTCTGTTAAACATGCTGTTGCATTTGTGCATTGTACCTCTATACATAAAGACAGAGCAAACTAGTTTTGTTTAAAGTAAATGTGTGATTGGAAACAGATACTCTACTATATATATATATATAACAAAATTATTATAGTTGGAACACATAAAAAAATAAAATTTGAACAAATAATCTGTTGATATTAGTATTTGATGTAATTAATTGCGTGTATCTTTAAGAAATTATGGATCCTGACTAAAAAGTTAAGGTTCAATGCGTCAGTTTCACTTAAAATACAGACATAATTCATTTTGGCTTCTGACAATCCCTGTCTTGTCCCTTAGGGTAAGATGAAAGAGCAACTGAAAAGGGCAGAGATCCAAAGGACATGTGGATAAATGCCAGTGGGCACGAACTGGTGCCAGGCTGCTTTCCCAGTCACGCCAAATGCACTTTATGCACCAGGGCACTTGCAAACTGGAATGGACGGCAGTGCATGTGTGAGTAGGCTGTGCTTGTTTGCTTGAACGGGTGGGCACGTCTAGCTACACGCAATCCTTAAATACTTTGAGAACCTGAAAACCCACAGAGTGGCATGATACTCACCAAGTGCCTCATGTGATAGTCAGACAATATCTGTCCGTTGTGACATACCACCCCCTTCCGTTACTGGTAGTAAACAAGGGCATAATGGCCCACTTATGCCAGGAACGTTAACCCACACTTTAAAACATTGATCGCTTGCTCCTGCTTGAAACCAAATCACTGTACCATGGAGGTGGATTGGCTCAGTCTACCTTCTCCTTTCACCTTTGCTGGCAAAAGAACAATTATGGCAGGCCTGGCTTTGATAAACACTTGCTTTAGAGTTATGTTACATTTTGGAAGCTTACGCTTTTCCACACACGAACAGCCTAATCATTAGTGGAATCATTGGAAATCTTAATGAGAGATTTTGGGATTACCCGACGTTTCCAAAAAGCCAAGGTATGTAATCTCTATTTTAATTTAAAAAAAAGACAGATAAGTAAAAAGCAACTTTTAACTAATAAAAACGACCCCAGCAAATAACAAAATGAAGAAATGGTACCTTTTGCTTAGCTATTGTAATAGAGAGGTTTGTATGTCTGGTGTAGGCATCTTGCAATTGCCGGTTTGACAGCTAGGCACAGTAACTGCAATCAATACAACCTAGCAATAAATAGTCCTGAAGATTCCAGGCTAGTCCTGAAGATGCCAGGATAATCCCGTTTATGTCCTGGCTGTTGCCTGTCTGTGGAAATGCAACATACCGGTATATTGTGACTGATGGCAACTTACTATACAATGGCTGAACTGGGCACTGTGCATAATCAAAAATGGGAAGAGATAAACATGGGGCATTTTAACCTTCGTTAATAAGATATAGCACCAACTACTTTGTAATACAATAAGAAAAGAGGACGTTATATTGTATTCACTAAACTGTAACTGCCGTTGAGTTGCACTGAGAAGGAAATGTGTCTATGTAGTCAGAAGGGTCTACCCTACTGGTTTCTACTGAAGGATGGGTCAAGTACACTATATGACCAAAAGTATGTTGACACCCCTCCTCATTATTGAGTTTAGGTGTTTCATACACACTCATTGCTAACAGGTGTATAAAATCAAGCACATACAGTGACGTAGTCTGGCCTAGGCCGACTAGATCTAGGGTGACAGGCCCAGGGGGGCTCTTGGCCGATCAAGCCCCTCAGTATCCCGCTGCTCAATGAACCAGTTTTGATCTCCTCAACCAGCCCACTTACACTATGGGGACTGTGCCAGCTCAGCACAGCCCCATAGTCTGCATTAGAAGGTGCAGTGCACCTTTAAGACACATATCCAGGTGATTCAGGCAATTCATGTCCTAAAGGCACACCTTTTACGTCAGTGCAGACTCTGACAATGCATCCCTGAGCACATAGGCAGCCATCTGCATAGACAAACATTGGCATTCGAGTGGGTCATAGTGAAGAGCTCAGTGACTTTAAACATGGCCCTGTCGTAGGATACCACCTTGCTAGAGCTGGGCATTGTAAGTGCTATTTTTGTGAAGTGGCAGTGTCTAGGACACTTGGGGGATACTGCTGAACATAAAATAGTGTTTTTCCCGCAGTCTCTTATTTTCTGGGCAAGAAATAAAAAGCTACATACAATGTTTGTGTGAAAAACACAAACAAATAGAGTTATCACAAAGTTTGGAAGCAATTGGAGGTGAAATTGCTGCCTGAAAAGTGTTCTAATGGCCCTAGTAAAACACTTTGGATTGTCTTGTTTTTTTTCAGTAATGTATAGTTTTACGGGGTGGCTTTGATTGAGGTCACACCATGGTAAATAAAAACAAAATGTTTGGAAAAAGCAATGCACAGCTTTTAATATTTGCCAAATAATGAACAATATAGATGAGAATCCTAGGCATATAGGTGGTTTCCAAATAAGGGCAAGTTCATTAATATATTTTGGGTATTTTTCCCGTTGGCTGTAGCTGTGAACAATTTACGTATAAAAGTGCGAAAAAAATGTTTTTCTTTAAAATTGTTTTAGCTTTAATTCATACAGAATAATGTCATTCATTTATGAACATGGTTTCAAAAGAAAAACCTACTTGTGATGAAAAAAAACCCAATATATAATTTTTGTGGGTACATTAATTAAGAGGGACATTACAGGTGAACCGAGACACAGTAAAAAAAACATGAAAATTACATACGTCCTGTAGTGTCCTGGTTCTTAAGGGGCTAATCATTTTTATGTATTCTGTATTATGTTACATTGTTACCACATTGGAAGTATTTAGAATCATGCATACATGCATGCAAATTAGTAGACAGAAATAAATGGGAGATTGTAAAAAAGGGGGTATTCTCAAATATATGGAAGACAATAGTTACCAAATACAGATGTATAGATTAAAACATAACCTTTGGAATTTATTTAGAAATGATTGAAAAAGTAATTAACAAAGAGGTTCACAAACTTTCCCCACCCTGCTCCGTGGATGTTTGGACTGTATGTGCAATAAAGACATGAAAATCTAAAATAGTTTGTGTTAAAAAAGACTATTAAAACATACTGTGTTTGTCTAACATAGTGATTTCGAAGATGAGATCAAGTTTAATGTTTCTATGCAGAAAGCACATAGTGACCTCCTGAACGCATATTTGACTCTCCTTTTTATAAGTTGGTCCGATATAAGGTATGACTTCCAACTAGAGACTCCATCTTCTCTTGGACCATTACAGCAATTAGCAGTCCCCCGGTGCAATCAAAGTGATACAGAATTCATATACTTGAACTGTACAGTACATCTGAGATTTGACAATGCAGATTGCATTTTGGGTGTTTGCCTGGGCGTTGGAACCCTGATTGGTATTGGTAGACTTTTTGGCATTCAAAAGCAGACAGAAAAGGCATTAGTTAAATTGACTTAAACTCTGACACTGGAGGATTTATACGGCCTCAAGTAAGGCTAAATAGGAACTGCTCAGTGGTCTGAAAGATAAATACTACCTGAAGAAAAATGTTCCACAGAGGCAATTGATTTGACAGTTGCTTTGAACAAATTGTCCAGGAAAGTACTCGCTGGAAACCCTCCAAAGCAACTTTAATAGGTTAGTTCACCAGGAGGCCGCTTGCAAGAAAGCTGTAGTTAAAGAGAAATATAACTTATGACAAGCTGACACAACGAGCATAGTTCAAAGTAATATTGTAGCAGAAGTAATATATTTAGAAAACTAATGTGCAGATTAACTGATTACATTTATTGTAGATACCAAATGATCTAGCCTAGGGGCGTCCAACGTGCGGCCCGCCGGACTTCGAGGTGTGGCCTGGCCGGTCCTGCTCATTCAAGCAGTGGTCTGTCGGTCCATGGGCCGGCAGACCACATTCAAAGTGGCTGCCCGGCTGTGAAGTTCAAAGCCGCCGTTGTGCGGCTTTGAACAAGTGACGTTCGAGGGGCGGGCACACAGGTGTTCCTCGTGGTGAGGAGAGGGTCATCACATCGGAGGAGAGGAGGAAAAAATAAAAATGAAGTGTAATTTCTGCTAGCTTTTGCTATTGTGGCTGCTTCTGCATGATAGGTGTGTCATTGCTATATTAAATATATATGATTACTAACAGCAATCACACTCCTATCATGCACAGGCAGCCAGTACATGCTGGATCCTGGGCATCATAGAAGTGTGATTGCTGTTAGCAATCACACTCCTATCATGCCAAGTCAGCCAGTGTATGCTGGAATCTGGGTATGCCTGGGCATGATAGGAGTGTGATTGCTGTTAGTAATCATATATTTTTAACATAGCAATGAGACTCCTATCATGCACAGGCAGCCAATACATGCACATAACCTACAGCCTCCCTCTGCCCTGTTCTCTTGACCTGCCCAGGGGAACAGGAACGGAGCGGAGTCATGTACGGTGATGCGCATTCACATGACTCCGCTGGGTTCCTGCGTCCAACCTCGACGGAGCAAGAGACACTGCTGAGCAACACAGAGGGAAGCGGCAGGGCCCCTGCTGATGATTATTTTCGGTGTTTTTTTTTGTTTCGGCATTTTGCCAAATTAACCCTGTATTAATATGCATTATAAAGCTAAAAGGCCATATTTTCTCTCAGTGAAAGATGAGTGCGGCCCACGCACACATACATTTCTGATGAAGTGGCCCACTGCAGAAAAAACTTGGACGCCCCTGATCTAGCCCCTTTACAGGGCAAGGGATGCAATGCAGATGTCTCTGTATACGCTGTTTAGCAATCAAGAATTTGTTATAATGTATAAGCTGTTTAGCACATCAGAATCCTTTTTTCTTAATTCATATAAAAAGTATAATGACAATATTGGCTGTACATAAGCAATGAGAACTTTCTGGGTTTCTACTGTTAAAAGAGTGAAATTATAACTTTTTAAAATAATAGCACCCATTGATAGCACCTATTTTGTAGATACAATTAATATATGACATTTAAATGAAAGAAAGTAAAGTACACTCAAATAAAATATTTTTAGTAACTACCAAGTTGAGACCACTTGCTATGGATTAGCCCTATTATTTAAATAGTATTTTAGAGCACTCATCAATATACGACAAACACTGATTCACTTCCTCGCAACAGCCACTGGATGGCAACCTAAAAAAGGCTACAGCTTTAACCAACTTAAGAAAAGTGCAGAAAGTAGCACTTTTTGGTCTGCAGGAAATTTTGTGAGAAATGTGCACAAATTGTTTCGTGAATTGTGTGACGCACACATGACCTATCTTTTCTTTACAGGAATGCAGTTGCGTAGATATTTATCACTAGGAGATAA
Source organism: Spea multiplicata (assembly GCA_009364415.1). Classification (NCBI taxonomy): domain Eukaryota; kingdom Metazoa; phylum Chordata; class Amphibia; order Anura; family Pelobatidae; genus Spea; species Spea multiplicata. The sequence continues at coordinate 25,748 of VKOC01007210.1, forward strand.
GACACAGAGCAGGCCAGAGGGGGCCAGGATTTGTGCATGATATTATCATTATCCGGGTCATATCATAATTTCCACTAGTCCCCAGGCTAGCTGGGCTGTGACCTGGGTCCTAGGCTGGCTGCCTGTCATTTTCAATTCTGACTGCAGAGTTTGCTGTTAATACAATAACTATAATATGACCTTTGCATTGTTTATCATCATCGCAGTTGTCGTGGTCTGACCATCTAAAACAGGGCTGTCAAACCTGCGGCCTTCCAGCTGCTGCAGGACTACATCTCCCATAATGCTCTATCAGCTAAGGGCCTGGCAGAGGAGTATGGGAGATGTAGTCTTTCGACCTGCTGGCGGGCCGCAGATTGGACACCCCTGATATCCCAAGCTAGGCCAACCGCCATACACACAGTTAGGATACCTGGGATCTCTCCTAACCTGGAGTCTCCAAGTGGAGTGCTGCTTCCTAGTGTCTCTAGGCCACCTTCCCCTATCTCTGGTGTTTGACCATGTCCACTCCCTGCCAACTTGGCTCATCTCCACTCAGGGCTAGCCCCACCAGTTGCATTGATAAGGGCAAACACCTAATTGGTGTTAATAAAATCATCTTATTCTTGTAATTTCCAACCAAGACTGGTCCTTATTTTATCTATTGTGTGAAACAGGGGAGGAGGGTAAGAAAGTGTTCCACTTTTCCACAGCAAAATGCCTCGTACCTATGTGAAGAACCACAATCAGGGCTATGTTCTGTAACACACAGGACTTCAGCCAGATGATGCATTTGAGCGGTTTCTCTTGTTTCAAAGAAAGGGTCTAGTTATGGTACGCTGTTCTTTTCTAAAAGCAGATTTGTTTTTACCACCAACTTTAAATGAGATTGGTGGGGAAACAGATGCACGAAATATGCCAAAATGAACGTAGTTTAACACCCTAGATTGTCTACTTCATAAACGTATAGTTTTATGTCCTTGTTTTGAAATCATTGAGCACTATGAACTCAAAATACCAAATTTGAAAATATTATTTGCCATATAACTACCAACATCAATGAAAATTCGTAACATGTAAGCTGTTTTAGTTATTTCCATACTAAATAATGGATAATGTGGATGGATATGGATTGAGAACAAAACCTCAGTTGTCTTAAGGACTTTCCAGTGTATTTTTCCCAAAGCACAGTGGAGAGGTGTTAAATGTGTAATTGTAAGGTGTAGTTTTACTGCGATCTAACCCTAACTGGTTAGTTTTCAATTCAATTAAAGTTGTTTTAAATGTTACTGCTCTATGTTCTTGTCCATTCCCATTTGTGCAAACAGGGACCGCACTGAACATTGCTGTAACGGGAAGGATCACCCTGGTCAAACTGTCCCTTAAACCATCTAAGGGCAGATGTGAGACATCATTCAGTAACCATCACGTGATTATTTTTTTTGTAGTAACATAGTAACATATTATTTTTTCACTTTATGATACCTTTTATTCACTTTTTTGTTTCCGGATGTTTTTTCACGTGTTACACTATTTACATTTTTTGACGCCCTGTAGTTTGCAGAGGTGCTCGTGCAGAATGTGGTTTTATAAGATTGCACAACATTTTTCATGCGTTTTTGGGGGGTATTTTGTTTTGGTGTAACTGTGGGATAAGTGGTACAAGAGTGTTTTGCCGTGTTTGACACTCAACACAGTGTTTTTGTTTATATCTTAATATTACACCTGCATCTTTTTCTTCTCTCCAATATACCGATATCTATCTGGAGATGTGGTCTCCAGAACTATTCATAATATTCTAGGTGAGGTCTGACCATAGATCTGTAAAGTGGCAGGACCACCTCTCTTTTTATGCTACTAATGCCTCTCGCTATACAACCTACCATCCTGGTTGCTTTTTGCAATGTTTTATTGCATTGGCTGCTTACCTTTAAGTCCTCAGAAATAAATATGTCCAAGTCTCTCTCTTCCGTTGTCACTGATAGAACAGTTCCCCCTATCCTATAATCTTCCTTGGGATTTTTGTAGTGCATTATTTTACATTTATCAATATTAGACTGCAGCTGCCACACTCTCGACCATTTTTTAAATTAACGTAAATTACTCTATATTTGCCTAGTACCACCAGGAATGTGTACCTTGTTGCAAACCTTTGTATCATCTGCAAAAAGACATACTTTACCATTAAGCCATTTTGTGATATTGCTAGTAAAAATATTAAAAAGTAGGGAGAGAGGATGTCAGTGGAAGCAGCATCATTTTGGCAGAAGTTCGCACCGTGTTATGTCCGCAGAAATGCAGACGAAGACAGAAGATAAAAGAGGGAAGATGAAAGACAGTAGGTAAAAGAGCAAAGATGAAGAACAGGAAGATGCGAAAGCAGAAGTGGTTGGCAGGGAACGGAAGTGTTCGGCAGAGAAGGTAGGGTATACAATTAGAGAGCATGAGAGAGTGTGGGATAGTGGGCAGGGAACGTAATTTGTTACCCAAAAACAAATGGGTCAAAGACATACCGAAAAATGTGTCTGAATCGCTTTTGGCTCATTTGCATATGTCTACTGAATATATACACCATTAACTACAACTACATCTATTGCCTTATCCATTCAACCACCTTAACATCCAAATCCAAACAGTGCAATTTATTCTTCTATGAGTAAAATCTAGATAATTAGCTTTATATTTACTCTCATCTTCCCTGTTTGTAATCTTCTTATAGTTCCTAAACCCAGCTGGAGGGCCGCAGGTTGGACACCCCTGCTGTAAAGGGAAACTCACACCAATTTCTTTTAGTAATAGTATCAGTTTAAAAATAAAGGTTTTATTACATAAATGTTTTATGACATATTAGTCATTTGTATGTGTTCTAGCTCTGTTAGCTAGAATTCCACTAGACACAAGGGACTTCATAACATTGTTATAAATGATCAGCTTGGTATTGCGATTTTGAGCTTTTTGTTTCATAATTTCGTCAGATTCCTGGGGGTCTAGCCTCATTTTCGAGCTTTGTACGAATCGCTGAATTTAGTACCATAGCTACAGAGGTCTCATGGAACAATCAAGCTTTCACCAATGGTTTACCTGGGAAACTCAAGGATGGACATGCTGCCAGAGAACTAGTTATTTACAGTCATTGAAGGACTGAGGAGGATTGAGCATTTGTGTGCACACAAAAGTCCTGGCTTCTCACATTTAAAACTCACTAGTTTCTACTGAACTAGGTGTTGAGCCTATGCAGCTAAGCATGACTAAGTTGTCAGAAGATGTCAAACAATATCTTCAGAAAAAGGGTCTATGTCTGCAGTGCTGATGCAGACTCCAGTCAGGCCCAAAAAAACATCCACACCTGTAGTGTAGATAGTCCCACTTTGGGTATATTCCAGGACATCACCACACAAAAAAACACTTGTATACTAGTTCCTGTTTGTTCATCTTGGTTGGATCTTAGTATCCCTAAATCTGCTCTTTCAATTCAGGTGCAGCTGGATAGTTCATAGCTCCAAACAGGCAAACTTGTTGAGCTTGATGTGGGAATTTACCATTGCAAGCAAGTATTCCACTGCTTCCAGTGAACACCCACTTAGCTATTGCTGCCATTGATGGGAGACCTCTCAAATCAGCTATCACCCCAAAGAATTCAATGATTCACAAGAATTAATTATACCGCATAGCCTCCCCCATTGGTCCCAACTGCAGATTACTACCTTCCACTCATTCCACAGCTTCCATTCATACCAAATTTCTAGACCTTCCTTCTCCCTTCAGTCAACATGCGGATATTTTCCTTAAGATGGGGCAAACAAATTTCCTCCGTACAGACCATATGATTGCCCTATTGATCTTACTGGTACAGTTCTGCCTCATGGTAGAGCCTATCTGTTGTCCCTGTAAATACATTACACAGAATTTGGAAAGGGATTCATGAGGAGGTCCGCTTCTCCGGTTTATATTTTTGTTGACGAAGAGCTGAGCCATGGCCATTCGGCGGCGCGGTGCATGCACGCCAGCCGCTTTCATTTCATGAACGCTGGCCTCCACCCTCTGCTCCCACCAGACACCAGACAGTCAGAAGCACTGGTAAGTCAGGGGGGGGGTATATGGGGGGCATAAGGCTTTTCTGGAGGCAGAGTGCCCCATGATATGTCTTTTAACCTCCTTTATGCCACTCGCCTCCAGAAATGCCTTTTAACCCCGTATATGCCACTCGGCCTCCAGAAATGCCTTATACCCCCCCTATATGCCACTCTGTCCCATGGTATGCCTTTTAACCCCCTATATGCCAAAGTGACATATAGGGGTATAAGGCATTTCTGGAGGCAGAGTGGCATATAGGGGGTATAAGGCATTTCTGTGTGCACCAGAAATGCAAAAACACTGTCCTACTGGAAATATTTGTTTTATCCCTCAGTTTCAAGAACATATGTAGTTTCCACTACTATTTACTTTGGCATGTAAAGGAAATATTGAGGATTTTTTTCCTTCACTTGTACTATTATTCAATGTTATGCCTACCTTAAACTAAGCATCTACCAATATCAACAACGGAATCACATTAAAGAAAGCTTGCGCAAAGCTTGGGTATGCGCGTTAATGCATAGGAGACGCATTCAGCCAAACGCATCTCCTGAGTAGATGGATGGAAAATGGGGGCAAACGCAGAGAATTCTCATGAATCCTTATGTGCATTTGTATGCAAAACCCATTAAGCGTGACACTGATCATATGTTTTAAAGTGCATATGATGGCTGGAATGTCCATTTACCTTGTCCTGAATAACGTATATAAAGGGTCAGCTGTTTCCTGTCTAATTAGATTTTCACTTTGTGTTTTCTCATCGCATTAACATGCTGTATACGCATAGAGTATACAGCGGGTGAATGTATATAATGGCGATTAGAATGTGTGTTCAGTAGCCAGGTATGATATAATATGCTAGAATAAAGGGAAAGGCGCGGTTCCACGTACAGGGTGAGCTATGCTGCGTATTCACCGTGATGCTGCATCATAGCTAGACATTAATTACTGAGGTGACATCAAACGTAACCACACAGAGGCATTACGGTAACGTCTCCCATCCTCCCTCCTCTCCTCTCCTGGCCGGAAATGGCCCCGTACTTCCGGTTCCCAGCGATCCAGTCAGGTGGAGCACGGAGCCCTCGGAGGTAGGAAAGCAGGTAAATGCCCCTGTGTCGGAGACGGGATTGTTACGAGGTTTCCGTGTTGTTTGTATGAATTGAGTGCGAAGCGACAGAGCTAAGTACGAACCCCACACCTGGACAAGGTAGCGGCAGTCGGTATGCGCGGCTATTTCAGGGGAGAGGGGCAGGTATGAAACATAAATAGGGCAAGACATACGACATGGGAACGCTGTGTATTCGGTGTATGTGTTTTCGGGGAGCAGGTGCAGCTTTATGGTTCCCGTTGGGGAATCTGATCTCACGTTAGATGTGTGTTTTATGGCTACCAGACGCTTATCTGTACACACCACGGACACACACATTAATATATACAGTGTGTGGGGCTGTTTCTCTTCTGTTGTGCAGTTAATTCCATTCTTTGGCGCTTTTACCCTCAAACACATTGTGACTGTTTTATGATTAAAGACGTATTATAACGCTATTAGGCTCGGGATTCCAGACATTATTTGCGGTACTTAAGGTATGCAAGTCCTCCTTTATTTCATGACACCGTTCTCTCTCTCTCTCTCTATCACAAAGTAACCCTTTACATACTGGTAGTTAGAATATTGAGTGTTACATGCGAGTAATAGGCAAAAGTGTTAGTGTCCTGGTCCCCCAGATTGTAAGCTCATGAACAGGGCCCTCTTGACCCAATGTAGTTGGTCACCTTTGCCATTTCTGGTTTTGAGATACGCTTTGAATGTACGCTGGCTAAATCATTGGAACAATGTAATATGACATGAATATATTAAGACATGTGTTGCTGTGTGTTCCAGCCCCTGGGACATATGAATTGTACAATTTCCAGACTACCACTATTGCATTAATAACCTAGAACATCTAATTCCGTTTCTGGTGCACTCAGGATGTCGGATCCTGTGTCAGACATCATTATTATTAATACGCGAGCTCTGATAGATCATAAGCTTCTGTTGGTTTGGTTGTGTAGGTTCTCTTGGCAGTACTGTCCACCTTTCTCTCCCCCCTGCCGTCATCCTAATTGCTCTATTGTCTAGGGTCACGCAAAGTGCTGTCACACTGGGTGGCAGCAATTTGGCCGCCGCGGTAAGCCAATTGCTCCATCGGTACGGTCGGGTTTTGCTTTCTGTCAGGTTGGGAAAACGTGTTGTCCAAAATGCTTTGGCGATCTCGCGTTATCGCTGTTACACTTTGGTGGAAATCGAAACGACCTGCTTTAGGAAATAAGGTAATACTTTTTTTTGCGTACCGTTGTAGTCAAGGAGAAAAGAAGTCTATGGTGTCTTAGGCTACGAGTGCCTTTCATTGGCTAAATGTCATGGAGTTGTTAGTGCATCATATTTAATTTGTATGATTAATTATATTAAGAATATCTTTGAATGTGATCACTTTGTGAATTTAAAATTAAATTTGTATTCGCTTCATGGCTGATGGAAAGAGAGCATTTTATAGTTATGTTACTTATGAGTTTTGTATCTTTCTTTATAATTTGCAAGATAGGGCTTATTACGCAGTTCTCTTCTTGCATAGACAAAGAATCACACCGTTATCTCCCTCTATTTGATGTTCTCGCATATAAATCGGGGCACATAAAAGGAATTCTATGCACACGCGTCCCGTACAGTACACCTCTGTTATTTACACAATCCCTCCATGCTGTCGGACCCTCTAGATTGTAAGCTTGCGAGCAGGGCTCTCCACCAAATGTATCGGTTTGTCTTAGTCTGTCAATTCTTGTCCTGTC
>VKOC01007211.1:0-16980 GCA_009364415.1 Spea multiplicata
ATATATATATATAATCTCACACCCTTTAATGACTTGCTATATTCTGTCATTTAGTATAGGCTCAATATTTTTAGAATTAGCAGTCAGGGGTGCTAGGTTATAGCTTCTTTCCTTGGTTTAATTTAACTTGTATGCTTAAATTTGTGCGTTTTGGTGTTCGGCACCATGTAACACAAGTTGTACTTGTATTAAAATGGAGACAACAGTGAAATTTTCACTGCGTGTTTGCTCTGAGGTCTGATGCAGGGAGAAGCTATTTTCAGTTAAAAAAGTACACTGTTGGTAAACCACCTACAAAGCTGCGACAATGCAAGACATTATATTGATGGATGTGTAAAAATGTGCTCAAGTAACCCTTTAATGTTGTATTCATACTATTAACATTGATTGCAATATCTGTACAGAATGTAAGTCTTGTAACATTGCCATGTGCGTCATTGGGCTTTTAAAGGACACAAAAGAACGCACTAAAAGAACGCACTAGCTGTGTTACTTTGTCAAGTGTGGTTAAGACACATCGATTGGATTTAAAATTATAAGCATACCACGCATCAATTCTCAAACGGCCCCTTCAAGTTGTATTTTTTTTCTAAATGTACCATTTGCGTCTCCAGAGTCCACTGTAATTTTGCAGTAATTTAATCAGGTGACACACAATTCACATTCTGCCGATGTTTATCCCCCTGTGACTAGCAGCGGGGACCAAGCTTGTTCATCTGAGACAACCAAAGAAGAAGTGTGGACATTTCATAATAAGCTTCACAAATAAATATATATATAAAATCATGTATCTGCAAATAGATTTATACTGTGCCAGGATTGTTGTATATAACTTAATATTTTTGTACCATGTACAAAACACTCAGGAGCAACACTATTGCAACATTACACTTATGGTGACCTTTCTTACTGATCATTTTGTGGGCCCCACCAGCTGCAAAATGACACACAAAAAGTATCAATATGAGTGTATTGCCATTTATATCCGAAAATGCCTCCTCATTGTTGATTATAGACAAGTAAATGGATCCATGAAACATACTTCAATGTTATTTCTACAAAACCAAAACGTGTTTGTCACATCAGCTTTATAATAAGAATTATGGTGCTTATTTACATAAATAAAATGGCAACTCTGCTTTAAGGCACTGGTCCTAAAGGACAATGAGAATGGAAAGTAAGATGTCAATGACAACTCTTTCTAATGGTTGATGTCATACATCAGCCAATGGTGGGACTGATTTAAATGGCATTCCATCTACATTCTCTTGTTAGGTCTATAAACAGAACCCTGCAGGTGAATCTAATAAATAAAATAGTGGTGGAATATGAAAGCTTCCAAATAGTGTAATGCTATATTGTACCACAAGATTCTATATTGCTGATGTTATTTAATCCAAATCACAGTTAAGCTTTGACTGGTTGCCGTCTCCATTGATCGTTTTCTTCTCTTGTTGTTCAGCCAGAACCTGCCACTTCTGTTTATTTTTTCGGCAGCCATCAAGTAAAGGAAAGCACGATTCGGATACCTGTGTTAAGGCCTAGGAGACAAAATAGCAGGCAGTGAAAAACTCAAGAAAATGCTCAGGGAGCTCCATTGGTCAACGTAAAATACCATTAAGCTCACCAATATACTGTAACAGAGCAGTATATTTGTTAAACTGGAAGTTTGCAGGAGAGTTGAATATATCAGGTCCCTGAAATCAGTGCCCCAATCTCTGCAAGGGCGCAGCTCTACAGCTGCCATCCTTACTACTTCTTCAGGACACGTGGCACCAGATACAGCATGCACGCCATTGATGCCATGCTCCTTGGACACAGTTCTCCATAATGTAAATGGGCCTGTTGTGGAAGTCAGAGATCTCTCTGTAACCAGCCCACTGAACAGTGGTGCACAAGAATGGCCGCCCCCTGGATTCGCTTCTCTAGGTCAAGACTGGTTGGACCATAACAGGCCTCTGACCTTATCCTGCTAAAAGGGATGAGCTGGTCTTGTATAATACCTAGTTAAGTCAGTGAGGAAAAATGTAAAATGTATGCATTATGCAGGACAACTCAGCCCATGTTGTTGAAGAACCTCACCATGGTTTGCTCTTCACAATGCATATCAGGCATGCCTTACCTCATAGAGTTCCAGGCAGATTGCATCAATAAATCCAACCTGCATGCTTGGTACTTTATCCTTTTTATCTCTGTTCATCAGATCCTAAAAAAAAGATTAATACCAATCAAACTGTGTAGGTTAGCCTAGGATATGCTAAGGCTTGCTCATTCAATATCATTGGCTTTTGCCAATCTACCTACCTACCTATCCATCATCTATGAATTGACATATCTGTGAATAACTTTATTAACTCACAACGTGTGCTACATTTGAAATTAAATATGTGTAAAGCCTCAAAATCCTGATTGTGACACACATATATACATAAATACATCTGCTGTAAAACAATGATCCATATACAAAGAAACATACTTATAGATATTAATATCTAAAATGAATGTGAGTTCAGTATAGCCAGAAAATGTAGGCATGTTTTCACAAAAACACATAAGATTTGATTTTAAATTTAACACCCATGTGGTAAGTTATATCAATAGAGTGAAGAAAAGATCACGTCTCTACATTCACAGAGTTTTGCTTAGCTAATGCAGTGTCAAATGTCAGCATGTAATTAAATATGGCTCATGGTAGAGCAGAACTGAGCATAAACTGGCAAGCACACCTATAATTACTGCGGAGGAGGCACCGTGCCAGACCATATTTATTAGGACACAGACGGACGTTATTTTCATATCCAATTTAGGTGCAACTTGTGTGCAAGTGCGCTGGTTATTTCTAATACCTGGTGAGACCAGAGGTCCCAGAGGGAGACTTTAAAAACCACACTCTAATCTCTTCATCAGGCTAAAAATCTCTGCAGTCGGTATACTAGTAGACCAACTGCCCGTTTTAATAATATCAGAATAATCCCTATGTCATCCATGTGACCAATGAAATAAATTGGCTTGGCAGGCAATGAACACATTTAGTAAATGCCACTCTGCGCGTAAGAAGTAAAATATATTTTAAAAAATACCACATTCTAGAAAGGTATATAATATTTTAATTTATCACAAAAACACATTTTCCACAAGAAGCCGAAACACTATATTTTATTGATGGCTATAAAAAAATGTTCTTATAAGGTTTTTTCTTATGGGTGGAATTAAGAAATCACTCACAAGTATACACTAAGCACAAGCACTATCTGAAAAGCATCTGAAATAAATGAAATAGAAATAAATGGCGAAGGAATAATGTAAAAGTCAAGAATGTCCAATACTTACTATAGGCTCGATATTGAGTTCCCTTCTCTCTTTATCTCCTTGTTCATAAAATTCAGAAGCTACAAGTTCAGCTATCTGCAAAGCAGGACAAGAATTGCTCATTTGTTAACATGATTTTAAAGGAAATACCTCTGTTTCTAATGGAAAATTGTGTGCTGAAAACACATGAAAATGTGTCTAATTTTAAGGCAAGCAGGTAGGTATTGGGCGTCATTGGACGTTAACTTATAGGCTCGGAGTTCAGGCGGTGCTTTGTTTCAATCTCATATGGTTCCTAATACAGCACATTTAAGGACAGGAGGGGCTTTCTCTTTATACCATTTTTTGTATAGTCTACCATTTATTAGGATTAATAGTTCAAAAAACAGTAAAAAAAAAGATTTGTAAAAAAAAATTAAGTTTTCTTAAGAGTTCTTTTATAAATTAGGTCACACCAATAAAATAAACACTGGTTTATGTTCTACAACATCCCCTAAGTAGAATAATACCCCACATGCTCTTTAAATTCTATGGTTTTACATATCAAGACATAATAACAATCACCTGTTCTTTAGAACACGACCTCAGATGAACAACAACACATAACATATTACACTGTCATGATTTATTTAACAAAAATAAAGCCAAAATGGAGGAGGCATTTATGGAAGAACTAACTTATGTTTCAGTAGCTTGTAGAACCATATTCAGCAGCAATAACTTGAAAGTTGTTTTCTGAATTCCTCTCACATCCTCGTGGAAGAATTTTGGCCCACTCTTCTTTACAATGTTGCTTCAGTTCATTGAGGTTTGCGGGCATTTGACTCGGCCATTGCAACACTTTGATTCTTTCCTTTGTCAGCCATTCTATCATAAATTCTATCATAAAGTTGCTTGTGTGCTTGGGATCATTGTTCTGTTGCATGACCCAATTTCCACCAAGCTTTAGGTGTCGGACAGATGACCTCGCATTGGATACTAGAATACTTTGGTAAACAGAGAGCCCATGGTCGACTAAATAACTGCAAACCTAAGCTGTGCTGTGATTTTTAGAGAGTAGTATCTTTCTAATTATACTGTCATGAACTTTAACATTTAACATGATAATTGTGGCCTACAGAGTCTGAGGTGTAACTTTGAAATTTCTCTGAGCATTGCACGGTCTGACCTCGGGGTGGATTTGCTGGGATGTCCGCTCCTGGTAACTGTCTTAAAATTTTACACTTTTGCATAATCTTTCTCACTGTAGAATGATGGACTTTAAATTGTTTGGAAATGGCCTTATAACCTTCCCAGATGGGCAGCAACAATTGCTTCTCTGAGATCATTGCTGATATCTTTCCTCCTTGAATGCTCCAGTCCAGCAAACTTCTGGCTTTTAAAGAGGTGGTCACACTTGCATATGATCAATTAATGAAGAGCATTTGATAAGCGGCACTTGCCTGCATCTTAATTCTTTGGAAGCAGTAAGGGTGTACTTAGTTTTTCACACATGGCTTCTCCATTTTGGCTTTTGTTGAATAAAGCATGACACAGTGTTGTATGTCCTGCGTTGTTGTTCATCTGAGGTTGTATTTACCTATTTTTAGACCTGCTAAGGAACAGATTATTGTTTGTCCTGATATGTAAAACCATGGAATTCAAAGAGGGTGTTCTTTCTTATTTTTACAACTGTATAAATTATTATTATAAAAGGTGTTACTCCCATAACAAGGCAGGAAATATTAAGTTTAATCCGATAGATTTATTGTTAAAATAATAACAAAATAACACAAAATAAAAAAACGCTCAAATAAACAGAAAGTCAGCCCTGACTGTATTGCTGGACCACTGCACGGTTTATCAGCAATTTCACTTGCCCTGTAACATGCATACAACTGTGTTCAAGTTTATTTCTATGCTGGATGCACCTCCCAGCCTCCTCAGGCTTCTGCACTCACCAAATCCCCAGCAAAAACAACTCCCCAGCCAACTGCCCTCCTTCCATTATAAAGGCACCACCTGAGGTATTGGTCTGCACGTGCAAGAAAAGGGTAGGGGCCCAACAATGTACCTGAACCTAAATACCTCCCTTCTAGGATATTACCTCTGTCTAATCCCCCCCCCCCTGCTCCAACACAGTAGGGGGAGAAAGAGGAATATACACAAGGCAAAGCATCAGCTTGTCACTGTTTAGTCCCTCGTTCATGCTCTACCGTGAAATCAAACATCTGTAGGCTTAGAAACCAGCGAGTTGCATTTTTTTGCTTCGTATATTTCAATGACTTGATCTTTTACAAGACAGAACTTCCCACCCAACAGGTAATATTTTAGAGATTCTAAACACTGATTGCCAAATACTTTTTTCAAATATGGCATTTCTTTTAACTTCCAACTAATGTAGAGAACTGGGCCTACATACCTCCATTCTAGGACCTAACCCCTGCCTATTTCACAATACGGTTAAGCTCTAAAAATAAAAAAGGAATGTCCCATTTTGCTGTATCAGGTTATCTGATGTCTTTTCAAAGCAAGATCTAAGGTGAAAAGCGTACAGCAGTGATTGCTCCTAAAATGTTTCTGGAGTAAAAACGCTCTATAAAATGTGGGGCATCTCATGTATAAATAGTGGTATTATTGTACAACCGAAACAGGTATGGTGTGCTTGCAGTACAGAGGAAGACTAAGAGGCAATACAACATGCAATAATCTAAATTGGAAATATGGGTTTAGTTAGAAAATTTACCAAAAAAATCAACAAACATCAGCTAACTTGAACAGTGTGAAAACAGAGCAATATCAAAAGTCAAAAGCTGCCTGACCCAAATGGCATTTTACATACACAATTGAGCCAATGCAGCAAGAACATCTACGGCATGGTCATATGAAGGAACAACACTGTGTGCGTTTTGTGCTATTAGATACCGACCCGCTGCTGTACTGGCCAAGGTTTTGTTATTGCAGACAAATCACAAGCAGTCATCAACATAGCTCTGCAGGAGACACAAAAGTAAAACATTTTCCTAGACCATCATTTATAGAGGGAACAAATGAAAAAACATGGCGGCCTAAAAGCAGCATTGCCTATTTTCACCTATTCTTTCCTACTGCCACTCATGCTCTCCCATTATTAATATCCATTTCAGCCATATTTGTTCAGGACCAGTCTACTTGCCATGAAACACATTATTTTTTTTAGGCCGCATCTTACAGCAACCTCAATCCTCACTTCTGTATTAACTATAAAACAAGCATTAATAGTTTTATAAGCTACAAGATGAGCAGCCTAAAAAAAATGAAGGCCACGTGCATGCGGTTTAATATGTCTCAACTCATTTGTACATAAAAATGTACAAGATGTGTAAAAAATGGTCAAACATGTTTAAGAAGCTACCATTTTAGTGATTTTTGTTTTGAGCACAATTATGTAAAGCAAACTATAGCCAATATATGGTTTTAAATATCAGCATTTTGTAATTTTCAGTTAACTTTTTTGTTCCATATTTACAAGACATTATATAAACAATGGTTTTTTTTGCTGCCTGCTTCAAACCTTGTCTCGAAGGAAAGGAGAGAGAGGGGAGATGCGATGGAAACATTTAAATACCTAAGGGGGTTTAACAAAGCAGAGGAGGAAAGTTTATGGAGGAAGAGAACTGTTAGGACAAGAGGTCACAATCTAAAACTAAAGGTCCAGAGGATGCAATTGGATGTAATATAAGGAAGTTTTTCTTTACCAAGAGAGATAAATGAAACATGGTCCCGGTTGAAGTTGTAGTGGGTAATACAGTAACGGAATTTAAACATGCATGGGATAGGCATTCGGCTATTCTGAACCTAAGACCCTATTAAAGTCTAGAAGGACCGAATGGTTGTTATCTGCTATCTTTCTATGCTAAATTGTTTTTCTGATCTAGCAGAAAAACCTAGATTCAAATAATTGAAAGGATCATTCTATTACCCAAGTATATACTTTAGAAAAACCTAGATTCAAATAATTGAAAGGATCATTCTATTACCCAAGTATATACATTATTTGCAATGCATATTGGAGTCAGTTGCGCACACTCCTGTGCTATTTACATCATGAAAAGTTGTTTGATTTTTTATAAAACGTTATTATTTTCCTCCTCTCCATGCTTCGACTTAAAACTACATGCTTATTTGTACTAGTAAATTGAACACCTACTGAAGGCAACCCACAGTCCTAGCAAGGAATCTGATTTCTATAACATTGGCACAAGCTTTTAGCAGAAAAGTCTTGGATAAACATGCCGCCTGTCTAATAAGCTTCAAGGGATGTGCCAAAACCCCCAACAATTATTTCTTCTACGATACTTACAAAAACAATTGCTTTTGAGCAGGATCGTCCCATCTGAAGCACTTCTTTTTAACCGATTCAAAAAACTCATTTCGTCTCCTAAAAGAAACAAACATATTTAGTATTGAAACAATGAATTGACCGAAAGCCATAAAGTACAAGGTCATACTCTTTCTAAAAAGCAGAGGAGATGTGTGATGTGTTCTGTAAACTCGGTTAACTACGCAGCACTTGAAGACTGTGTGACAGGAACGTTATAACACTCTTGAGAACTGGGCACTGTCAAGAACAATATCTGTATCATTCCTTTTTAGGTCAGTCTGGCTGCGCTGTGACTAAAGTGCAATAAATCAAGGAGAGTTTGAAGAAAAATATCTGGTTTCACACACTGAAATGTTGATCTCTTGATGATCATCAGCTGAAACTCACTTGATGTAAAGGGCCAAATCTGTGGCGAGAATTGCCTGCTTAATCATCCGCAGCACAGACTTGTAATCCTCAACGGAGAGACCACTCAGAATCTGGTTACCCTAAGTAACAGCAGACAATGAAAAACATCAATCAACAGACAAAAACACAAAAATAAAAATCTGAAAAGATAAAACAAAAGCCCATTAAATCTCCAATATACAGTGTAATTGGGTGCTTTCCTGCCAACTGGAGAATTATACTGTAGATTGTGAGCTTGCGAATAGGGTGCTCTTTACCTAATGCTTCGGTTTGCCTTAGTCTGTCTATTCTAGTCTCGTCGTGACTGTGTAAATTGTTGTCGCTATATAAATAAAAACATATCAATAATAATTCAGCACTTCTGTAGCTAAATGCAGGATTAGGGATCATATTTCTAGAGCTGATGATTACCCAAAACCCAGAAAGTATTCTTTGACCCCCTTCCTGACCGGACTGTTTTTGTACCCTTCGTGACATTGGCTGCTTTAACATTTCTGCGGTGTTTGTGTTTAGCTGTAATTTTCTTCTTTCTCATTTACTGTGCCTTTTAGGACAAAAAAGATACCATTATTTTGATCATATAATCTAATTTATTTAAAAAAATATATCAAATAGGGTGAAAATACCGTTTCTGACTTTTCTTAGAAAAATCTTAATTCTAGTATTTGTCCTAAATTTAGAAATACCCAATGTTTGCATGCCTTTTTTGCAAGTTACAGGGCAATAAGTACAACTAGTATTTTGCTTGACGTTGTAACGAAGGAAAATGCCAACACACAAAAGCCCTTCGTTTTCCAGAAAAGGGCATAACAGAAAGAAATCGATGATCCTATTTTATATCCCTGTGTATACCTAAACTCACCTGACTGTTGAGTATCATGAGGCACTGGTCAAAGTGGTGGTTCTCCATTATGGAATGACAGTACAGCTGTGCTAATGGATGTTCACTTCTGGTAGAAAAGAAAGACTGAATCAGCATCAAGACTTCTTTCAGTGACAAAAATCTTGCCATATTAGTGAATTAATTATTTAATTTTGGAAATTAAATTATTATAAATTGTGAAAAGACACATTATATATTTACATATGATACAAGTAATGCCGGCTTGTTGTCCCTTGTAACAAACCTTGCAGTGGGGCTTCGTTTCAAGGTAGGTCCTTGGAAAAGATCTATCCTGTCCATTGGGTCAAACAGCCCTGGCTGGAACTAATATAAATAAGGGCTTAAGGGACCATGTTAAGCTATTGAGGTTATAAAAAGAAAAATAAACCCCCACACCTAGGGGTATGGTTGAGCTAATTTGACGTTTATCATCAATTGATTTGATGAACAGCATGCTATAATGTATTATACATGAATCATTAATATGATATTAGTAAGTCGTTTACAGTGCCTATGTCTCAAATGCCTTCTAAAAATATTGCCGTACACAAGCAGCAGTAATTTTAGAATCACTGCCATCATTCGTTTAGAGAATATTTTACGGCCCAACTTTCCATTTTTAACTTTGGAATTTGTTTTGATGGAGCTCCCCTCCCTCTACCTAGCGTATGGAGAAATAAAGGAGTGAAGTTAAACATTTTTTTAAAATGTAATTTTATAGGTAACTATTCTCCATCCCTCAACATATAAGATAATGAAGTAGGATACCAGGTCTACTTAATTTGCCTCTTACCAGTATTTTACATTTTAAGCCCCCATCCCACCGGGCATGGCATAGGGGGGCACAGGAGGCATGGATCAACACTTACATCTCTTGATTAATAGGGAGTCATGGGAGCCACATTTTTCATTCACTCACTCTCTTTTTTTTAATTATGAGTAGGGGTATACTTTTGGCTAATACTAATTTACCAAATACCACTAGAGGTCACTAATGCACTATAATCAAAGATATATAGCAATTGCAAACACTATATTTCTTGCAACAGTGTCCAATTCTATACAATGAATTTACCCTAACCTAGTGGTAACACTATTGGTCAATAAGCACAAAAAAACACAGTTCTCTTAATGCTGACATAACTTTCCAAATGTACATAAATCTGGGCTCAAAATAAAACATATTGTGGTAAATCTGCCTTTGTCTTTTTTTATATAATAACAGCAGGGATGTAAATGGAAGTCGAAGCACTATCTGCCAAACAGCTCCATACACAGCCTTTAGACATTTTTTTCTCTGCATTAAATGATAAATAATTCTCTCCATTTTTGTTGTAGTGTTAAAAAAAACAAACACAGAACAGACATATTTATACATGATCAAATACGACATGTATAAAAGTCCTTTATAGCAGGGGAAAAAGGGTTTGTTTGTAATGTTGTTGTACCCACCATCCATGAAGATCTGCTTTGAGTTTCCAATTAATAATTCTTTATTTTGATCACTGATTTGATGTGATTGTGTTTGGCGCAAATTTGCCGAAATAATGAAATCACTGTCAAAATATATTGTTCTTACCTCTGTATGAAAGAGTTGTTAACCCCTCTATGATCCAAGTCATGGCTTAATGTGGCTATCATCAAAGCAAGAATCTCCAGGTCAGTCAGCTTATTCTAGAAATAACCCAAGTTTGAAAACAGCCAGAAAAAAAGCAATTTATTAATATGCTTATATCAAGTACAATGCACACTAATATAAGAAAAAATATCGAAAGCAATGATGATATTAGCATCCAAAATGATTTAAATTTGCTTTGTTCCCATATTAAATTTTAAAAAAGTATTAATCTTATTTCAAATACCCAAAACAATATGGCCACCTATACTTCTACGCACCAGTTACTAGATCAGTTGGATGGACATAAGCTTACGAAAAGAGGAAAATAACTAGCTTATTTATGTGCACCAACAACTGGAACTTGGCAGAATATGGTTCTGGAACCTTGTGTGCTGACAAATTGAGGGAAAGAATCCCTTAATATATTACTACAAGCCACTGAACAATCAGACCAAAATCAACATGAAAAATATGCATCAATTCATAAAATCACACACAAGAGAAGTACTTTTTTCACACAACAGTACAGTATTTTCCATTTTCAATACGAAGCGTAACCCAGTAAATGTAAGCACTGGCAACCAATGGAAACTGGAAACCCAGCATTGAATTGAGAAGGCCACTAGGAGATCCTTCTTTAAGGCTTGAGAATATAAACAGTAAAGAAATGAACAGCTAATTCACCTGGATCTTGCCAGTTTTCAGAGCTGCAAACATACACTGGGCCGTGTTGAAAGCATGTCTCCAGTTGTGATATGCAACGTGCTTCCTGTAGTTCTTCTTCACGCTCAGTATCCACCTGCAAAGGGTCTTTTTAATGGAAAAACAAGAATCAAATCAGTGTGTTTATGTACCTTGATCTGGTCACTGGTATGATTGACAGGTTTGCAGCACAAGAGGTAATTCACAATAAATAGAAAATAAAATAATCATCTGAATCTACAGCAGAATAATTGGAAACATATATGTGAAAAGTTTAGGAATATAGGACAAAGAAAGCCCTTGTGGTTTGAAAACAATGGAGATTCAATGTAAGTTTTGCATTTCTTCAAAAAGTACATATAGTGTGCCATCGCTAGGTTTTGCTGGGTTCGCAGGGTCCATACCTCATATTTCATCTGGAAGTTCTGCACAAGGTTAAGGTCAGTGAACATTCGACTTGTGGCTAAGGTGGTTTCCATGTCAGAGAGTTCAAAGTCACTGAAGTAGAAGTCTGTTAACTTAAGCGATTGTGCAGATGGCACAACAGCACCCTTTAGAAGACAAGAAACATGAATTAGCATTATTACACCCACAGGAGTTTCTACAATAAAGAAAAATATATGAAGTTATGTGAAAATAACCCTGTATAGGGGATAAGCCAACACATAGCTCTCCAGCTGTTGTGGTCAACACAATGATCATCTGCTAAAAGTACCCTGCTTTCTCTATGGATGCTGATTTCATTTTAACTGCCCCAATGCAAGATAGGATATTACCGGTACTTGAAAGTCAATCCTACCATGTAAAACCTGTAGATATTACACTATTTGATGCAGAGTTATTTTTAAATTAACTTATTATTTAACATATAAAAATAATGCAATATGACTTGTTTGCAATATATGTCCTTACTTTGTCATTTTTGAAAAAGGGGTATATTGGAATTTTCCTATGTAAAACAAATATAAATCTATAGTTTTTCGTTAGACTGTTTTTTTGACTCATCACCTGGAGGACATTTAAACCACCAATCACACAAAGCAGTGAGGCTGTTAATAATAATTGTTATTATCAAACTCACTACCCAACAAATGGTGGTGAGAAATAAGCTCCATCTTTCACCAATTTCTAGTCCAAAGAGAAGACAAATGATTATACTATACTTCCTTAAATAAAGAAGGTCAGAAGGTCCACAGATGCCAGAGGTTTATAACGGTCATAATGTATAATGTGTAATAGATACACACTATTGCTAACAAGGGAGTATATGGGGTCATGACAGCCAGTGATCTTATTGTTATCCATAGTCTACTCAGGACAGCTAAATTGAGTTGGCTAAAATGGAGCAACCCATCTATGTGACTCATCATGACCACATTGCAAGCATAATAAATTAAACATGACTGTCAGCGTACAGTAAGGTACTGGGAAAAGCACTAACTTGTGTGTTCAGAAAAATCAAACCCGAGTCAAGCTGTCTGTCAAGTTGTAAAAGACCTCAAACTTAACAAAAGCAGCGCACTCTTATCCTTCTGAACCAGCATGTCTCAATATGCTTTAATGCTCTATAAAATCTACCGTCACTCTGTAAATAAGATGTAATAGAAAGGAGGAGGCACGTTGACCCAGAATTCTCTAAATACAATAACCTGACAGCTACCTGAATGACCAACTTTAGCAACTGAGGTTTAGCTTGAGAGTAACTCAAGAGGAGACTCTTTAGCACTTGACTCATCAAGACAGCAACGTGACTTTTAACGAAAAGACAAGCTACTGCTTGAGTTGTCAAAAGTAAAGTCAGTGGAGTTACCTCTGTATTATTAGTGAATAGACATGCCTGTTAGCACTAAAACCCATTTATCAAATTGGGATGCAAAGAATTCCCGTAATTCTTTGCAAAATAAATATGTGTATTAATATTTCTCAGTGCCTATGTATGCGAATGAAAACACCCAAAAAATGTCGGATGTGATCTGGCAACCTCAACGATGGGTATGTTGGATCTTATATCATGGCACAGAGCTAATTAGGTTAAAATGTTTAATTGTAGGACATACTCTTATCAAAATAAACACTTTTCTTAATCCGCATGGAATGACCTATGCAAGGAAGTAAATTTGTTTCTCAAACAATAGCGGGAAGACCCTTCCTATGCGGGGAATGTAAGAGGTTTTTGTTCAATCAGGAGCTAATCAGTGCGTTGAAATAAACAGTCTGTACTAAATATGAACCGATCTACAAATAACAGGTCAAATTACAAGCAGACATTCTACTTTGCTAACTAATCTCACATGCAATGACGTGGATACAACAAGGGGGTGATTTGTTGAGATCCAGAAATTAAGCTATTTGCTTTACGAACCAACTTATTTTTTGTAATTAATCCATAATATCCTGTTTATTCAGTCAGTTTTTCAGCCCAAATTATTCAAGTTCAGTTTCTTAGCTCTACAACCACTCTTTATGATAAATATAATACAATAATATAAATGTATAGGTTTGGGTAGAGGGTTTGTTTTCCATCAAGCATTAATTTGACATATAAAAACAGCAAGAAAAAGTCAACGTGCACTGTATAATAATGTTGTATCTACCGTACCATCATCTATCAGTCTGTCGATATGTTTATACACACACACAGATTAGAGGGTTGAAACAACTAGTTTAGTTTCTAAACTAAACTATATCAGTCAGGATCTACACGCCATAGCAAATGTTATTCTTACTCACTTGACTAGCTGAATACATTTCTGAGGTCCATTAACTAAAATAGAAACATAGACTTTGACAATGGGAAAAAAGCCTTTTGACCCAAATGTGACTGCATGAAGTTTTCAGCAGCGTTCCCAAAACTTGGACTGACATAGGTGGAAACTATACCCTCAAGGGGCTAAATATAATAATTGACTCTTAGACAGACATGGAACCAGTCTTATGCCATCAATGTTACCCCCATCCTGTGCGCAGTGGCATAGATCCAACACCACCTAAGTATTGAGGTGAAGGGGTTAAAGTGAAATTAACACTTTGGAGAGGTATGGCACCTAGCTACTCCTCCCTTCATCCTGTCCTGCGGAACGGAGGAGGTTAACAATGTTAAAATAAGGAATAACAGCTTTACTTGACAATTCTGGATGTCATTTAAGCTAAGTGTTAACCATCTTTCAATTTATAGGTTGCACCCTTTGGATGCCAAAGAGGTAGATAGTTATTTTTACTGTCCACATTCTAGCAACCAAAGGGTACACTGGGCAGACCTTGTACCCATTACCTGGGGATTCAGATGAATAGGCAGACAGGGTACGTTTTCTTTTCTATTTTTCAGCACTTAACTACTTCTGTCCTGCAAATAAGATATGATATCTTCATCACTAAAATATAACCCCCAATGTAGCCTTATAAAAGAGAACTAAGAGTCTGTTTATGACTAATGGGAGGGACATTTTTTTTCACACTACTTAAATCCTCAAAAAATAATAGCTACTATGAAATATTATGTAAAAAGGAAAAAAGTTGCTTTTACCGCTGTTACCTGCAGCTCCATTGTTTCTTCTTCAGCAGCAGATGCATGATATGAAAGGATCTACAGAAAACAGACTGATTATCATCAGGTACGACATAACGTGCTTTTTGAAAAATACATTTCCCTACCCGTCTGAAGTTAGAACAGACTCGTTTTAGCACTGAAACCAATCTACAGCAGTACTTTCTTTTTTACGAGATTTGTACAGTTTAATCCGTTAAGAGTCAAAGGGTTGACAAAGGGGTCTAGCTCTAAAAAACTAATTATGAATAGTGGACCCATAGAAAAAAAGTAGTTTAAGTAGTGATCTAAAACTAAACAGACCAATTTATCAGTGGTAAATGATGAAAAGGTTAAGTATTGGTAGTTATTTAAAATCAGAGCCATCAATTACCATTCTGGTTAATGGTATTGATTTTAAATTTTTTTTAAAAAAATCCTTCCAAGAGGTTGCTTCAATACTAATGTCACTCTCTGCCGAGTAGCGATCTACTGTGCTTATTATATTATTTACTAGCTGATGTCATTTTCTGTTAACATATGAAGATCCTGAACATAATATATAATACATTTTGAAACAGATGTGCATGGCATAATAGCTCACATCATGTTACGTGGGGAAGTGGAACTTCCAATACTTGTTATTTCTGACAATAATTAGTTAATGACGAGACAAGATGTGAAACAGCCAACAACCAATGCCTTCACTGTGGACTCACCTCTAATGTCACCATCTGTTTGGCCATTGCACGTTCCACAACCTCATACATCTGGGTATTCTGGATTCCCAAGCCGCAGAATATGGCAAAGGCTTCTAGAAACTGCTCATCATTTCTGTTGAAAGCCTTTATTTTGCTTGAGTTCTCATCCACTTTGTTTATAAGTTGGCAAACGCCTAAGACAAACATATCGCCAGAGACAGAATTATTACTTGAACACAGAATTAATGTGGCTTGATAAACTCAGCAAAGAAAATTCTTTTTTTTTTCTTCTGGAAGACAATTTCTACAGGAAAGATAAAAAGACAAACATCTGTGTACAAAAATGGTGGTTCCCAAAATGGTACTTAGCATATATACTTAGTTGGTGAGATGTCCCCATCTGAAGCCTGCAAGGGGCTACCAGTAACCTCTTAACCAGAAGCTGGTGCTAATTACAGATTTAATTGCCCTTGGCTAGCTATCTTTTAGTGAAGTATGGAAAAGTGGGAAGGCCGTGATTGACAATTTAAAGTGAACGCTAACCATTTCTTTCATTAAAGATGAGTTTTAAAAGAAATTATGCTTTTTTTCTTTAATTGTTCCATTATTTACAAAATATGTTTCCAGACAGCTGTATACTAATTATTTGCATGTGTACCAGCCCTGTTTACCCCAACCTTGTAGACAATATGACTGTTTATCATATTACTGTACTGATTATAGGCCACATCCTTATATTTTGGTCATCACTTTTCACCTTAGTTAGATAGTCCATCATGACTTAAGGGGGGCTTAAAAAGACAATGAAGTATGGGGCTAGAATACTTTAATTCTAGCCCCATACCTAGAGGCTAGGTCCTCTTTAATTCATGATGTATCCTCTAACTAAGAATGAGGATAACAGAGCGGTCTGTTGCACAGATGGACTGCGCTACCAGAAGTGCTTCATTTCATTGAGCTCAGCATAGGAAAAGTAAAAACGCAACCACTCGCCACCTTGAAAATCTAAACCCAGTATCTAAACCAGTTATTAGGTTTGGGGAGAGAATAACTTTTTCACATGGGTGATATAGGTTTTGATTAACTCTTTACCTTCATTGATTAAAATGATCATTTAAAGGCTGCATTTTTGTGTTTACTCACAGTGTCTGTCTAATATTAACCCCTTAACCCCTTCAATCCCCTATAGACGTACCAGGACACATCCCTGCCGCTGCACGGGAGATCAGGCTGTCCTTTGAGAGCCTAGACTGCCCACTGACAGCAGAAGCTGGCATCGCCGGCTTTCTGCTGTCCGATCTCCTGTAATGACAGCCGGAATGACAGCCGGAAAGCTGTTACATTTTAAACTGCCCGATCGCTGCAATCTCTATGCACGTCTGTGAGGACCTGCATAGAGATCACAGTGTGATCGGTGCAGGGGGATCGCGGGGAGGGGAGTGATAAACCATGTCTCTCACCCTCCCTCCCGTCCTGAAACAGAAAAGCAGAAAA
>VKOC01007213.1:0-11339 GCA_009364415.1 Spea multiplicata
TAAATAAATAATCCAGTCTGTTTTTTTGGACGGAGCTCCGTTGGAGGAAACGTTTGCATTTTTTTATTTAAATATTTTGGGGGGGGGGTGAAAGCTCTCATTTTCTCAGCCTTAACGAACCTCCTCGCTCTCCCGGAGAAAGCTTTAATTTGTAAGATAACCTAAAAATAGCCGAAAAGGCGGGTTTTGCAGCGGGACGCGGTGG
Source organism: Spea multiplicata (assembly GCA_009364415.1). NCBI lineage: Eukaryota > Metazoa > Chordata > Amphibia > Anura > Pelobatidae > Spea > Spea multiplicata. The sequence continues at coordinate 206 of VKOC01007213.1, forward strand.
TGTCACAGGTGTCCCGATCTGCACGTATCAGCAAAGTGCTTTCTTTAATTATAATGTTAATGGCGGTAATTGGCGTGCCGGCGCCATGCTGTTCCCTACATTGACAGGCAGGACTCGGATGCATCTGGTCTAAGCTGGTGATGGACACCCAGCAGTGTTGGTAAAATCACTGATGTTTTTCTTCTTTCTTAAATAGTAACAAAGTTTCCAAGAGACAGAGGGAGATTTCCCTCCTGCTGGAACTTTTCCTTTCTTTCCCTCCTTTGATTTAGTTTGCGGCATGCGCGACCCAAGCCGGGTATTTACCCCGCGAAACATCTGCCCCGTTTTAAAACTTAACCCTGAAGCGGATTCCGGGGTATTTAAGGAATTGTAGATGGAGAAGATGAAGGATCTAGTCCTAGGGGTGAGGGTAATTTCTTTACACAAAAGTGCATTTTTTTATAGCCCCCAATAACGCTTTATTTCACTGTAAAAGTCCAGGCAGCGCCGTTATCTCCTACGTGGACTGGATGAAGTTTTATTTCTTTTTTCACTTCCGAGCTCTTTCTCCCCACTAGCCCGTGGATTAAGTTCCCACGGACCCCTAACCCCGGGGGCATTATACTCGCTGTGTAAGAGAAGTCCTTTGATGCATTAGGGCTGTTCGCTCCACGCCGCGTTGCACAGACCTCGGGCCATCAAAGGGTTAATGCAAATGAAGCGCGGAGGGTGCAGGAGCCCGGCTGGAAGGATGATGACTGCCCCAGCAGGAGCCCCCATCGCGGTGATTGATGTCAGGCGGCAGTCATTCATTTTCAGGGGGTTTAATTGACTATGAACAATGGGCTTGATGGCTCCACGCCGAACCACCCACCAAGTCCGATTCTTTTACACCTCGGCGGGGCGGATGAGCGAGAGAGGAGAGGGAGCGGAGCGGCAGAAAGTAAAAGTTCTCCCGATGCTCCCGGGGATTACGCCGGAGAGAAACAAATGACTTTTATCTCGCTTTACAGATCCTGCCAGTGATTTGTTTGTCCTGCAGCCTGAGGGCTCAGAGGAGTTTGCTGAAGAAACCAAAGCCCCGATAACGGCTTCACTGCCCGCCGGCCGACGGCGTAGCCCACGAGGTCGCCAAATGCACGTGGTGCCCTCCAAACCTCCCAATGCCGGAGAGCCCTCCTTGGCTTCAGTCTACCGGCACCGGCCGGTGGGCAGCCCCGCGGTGGCAATGGCACGGACATGGGGTCTCCATGATGGAACATCTAGGACGTAGGGAGATCTGACCCAGCTGGTGATCATCAGGGGCAAAATATCCCCGGGTTCCTTCCAACAGACCACCGGGGACGAGATAAAATTATTATATAGAAAACTAATTCGCGGCTGATTTCTCTTGAAATCCCCCGGAATGAAGCGTTATTTCTCCGGTCCTTCGCCGGGCGATTATTGTGTCAGCTGATAAAAAAAAAACACTTTAATCAACCCAGCCAGGATATTTAATACTAGAACGTTTCCACCAGCTTTCTAACCGTTACCGGCTCCTTCTACACCAACTGAATCCCCCGCGCTCCAAGCAAACCCCCCGACGATCCCAGGAGACGACGTGGAGGGTTAATTATAAAAACGCTGATCTTTTCTGTAAATATCCCCGTTTGCGTTGGAGAGAAAACTCACGGCGGCTCCTGCTTATCCTCAAACTCATCAAAGAAAGTTTTACTGGATCCGGGGACGCCCCCCCTTCCTCCCATAGAAACCTGGCTGACAAAAAGACATCATTAGTGGTTTTAGTCTGAAGCCCCCTGACCCCCCCCATAATCCTATTAAAGTTTGTGTATTCATTGGCCGTTCCTCTAAGTGACTTTGCGGTGGGGATGGATGGACTTTGATGACCCCGCGCACCCTCATCTTATTAAGACCACAAGAGTAGGCTGAACAAGTCCATCATTGAAAGACTCTCACGCGTGTGTCACAGATACCGCCGGGCTGGGGTGAAATAATAATAATATGAAGCATTCGCATGGTGGACCCTCATCCCGGCCCCTTCGGAGATCCTCGGAGATAAACTCTCTGGATAGACGGGGTCTCGGGGTCAAACAGGACTCGTGGTGGCCAACGTTTTCCAAGGACAATCTTTATTTTTTCCAGACGATCAGAGGCGCTCTGTTTAAAGTCTAATTATTGATATCGGGACAGAGACCTTTCCCTCTCACTTCCTCCTTTTTAAGCTCGCTCTACCGGGGCACGCTGTTGATGTTGGCTTCTTCCTGATTCGTTGCCTTTGTTTCGGGCACTTGTCATATCCCACCAGTTTGGGGCCTTTGTATCCCGGGGTTTCTTAAAAAACACACACCAAGCCATGGCCACCGGGGCTCCAGGGGTTAATGGCGAGGAACAGGTGCTGCGCGGTCGGCTCTGCGATCCTCTAACAAATGAAATTAACGAGACGCTGAGGACTTGCAGGAGTCCGGGGTCCGGGGGATTTAGACCTTTCGCTCTATTGTCCTTCTCGGCAGGTCGGCTTCAATGACAAAGGAGCGGCCGGAGGGCGAGATAAGGGAGAGTTTAGATAGATAGATACATAAAGGGTATGAGAGTTCTTTCCCCCACCAGAGAAGAGTCTCCAGGCCACGGACTCGGTGCCACAGACAGCGACCACGTTAGATAAAGGGGACGCAGAACCTCAGCCGGTCGGGGTTTTGAGGTTGAGGAGTGTTGAGAAGTCTTTTCCCCCGTTGTGTAGCAGTCTGGGGGCAATTATTTAGAAGATCCACAGTTGCGGTTCAGGCAGCTAGAAAACAATGTCTGCCCGCGGCACGTGGCACATCGTGGGGTCACATCCAAGCTGCGCGATGCCCTCGGTGGGGAATGGGGACTGCTTTATTGATCAGGAGAGCTGGCTGGCATATCTATGTGATACGGCATCGTAGCGTGGCCCCATCGTAGCGTGATCCCATCTTAGTGTGGCCCCATCGTAGCGTAGCCCCATCTTAGCATGGCCCCATCGTAGCGTGGCCCCATGGTAGTGTGGCCCCATGGTAGTGTGGCCCCATCGTAGCGTGGCCCCATGGTAGTGTGGCCCCATGGTAGCGTGGCCCCATCATAGCGTGGCCCCATCATAGCGTGGCCCCATCATAGCGTGGCCCCTGCAACTCCTTGGGAATTTGGACTGGAATGAGGCAGAGGGATCTGATTAGGAATCTTCTCTAGTAGATCCCTGTGGATTCATAATCCACTTCTAAATCATACTGGTGGGAATAATAAAATAATCCTCATACCCGGGCTTTCATTATTATTATTATTATTATTATTATATTATTATTATTATTAATTATTATTATTATTTTATCAATTAATTATTATTATTATTATTATTATCAAATTATTATATTATTATTACTGCGGTTTATTTATAAAAGCAACCGCAGCCTTTAAGCAATATACATCTTCTATAATAGAGTAACAGATCCGAGTATAATAGAGTAAACATAAAGATTTCCCGCTATATGCATCCAGCGTAACAGATCGCTTAACAAAGAGGTAAGCAGATCCCTATCATCATCACGTAACAGATCCCTAACTGAGTAACAGATCCCTGCTAATTAGAGTAACATAAATGGATCCCTATACTGAGAGTAACAGAATCCGGCTATTAAGACAGAAGTAACAAATCTCTATAGTCATCAGCGTAAACAGAATGCCCTATAAACAGTAGTAACCAGAATCTGAATAATCATGCAGCCGGTATACAGATTCCTAATAACTAGAGTAACCAGATCCCTGGTATAGAGTAACAGATACCCATGATAAGCAGAGTTAATACAGAATCGCTATGATCAGTCAGCGTAACAGATCCCTATAAAGTCATTCAGCGTAACAGTCCTTATAATCATCAGCGGAACAGATCACCTGTAACAGAGTTAACAGATCCGTATATTATACAGTAATCAGAATCCCTATATCATCAGCGTAACAGATCCGGCTTGTAATAGAGGTAAACAGATCCCTAATAATACAGTAAGCAGATCCGCCTATTCATTCACTGTTAAACAGATCCCTATAAATATGTAGTAAACAGATCCCTGTAATAGAGTAAGCAGAATCCCTGTATCATCAGCTGTAAACAGATCTCCTGTAATCATCAGCGGTAACAGAAATTCCCTATATCATTCAGCGTAAGCAGAATCCCATATCAATGCAGCGTAACAGATAATCCTATAAGCTAGGTAAGCAGATTTTGTAATATAGGTGTAAGGCAGTCCCTATAATACAGTAACAGAATACCCTATGCATCAGTCGTAAACAGAGTATCGTAAATTCCGCTATACATCAGCGTACAGATCCGCTATACTAGAGTAACGATCTCTGTAAATAGAGTAACAGAATCCCTATAATACAGTAAACAGATCCCTATATCATCAGCGTAACAGATCCCTATAATAGAGTAACAGATCCCTATATCATCAGCGTAACAGATCCCTGTATCATCAGATGGGTACGGAGTCCCCTGGGAAAGCTCGTGGTGGAGATCATTTATCAAACTCCAGACACTCGGCACAAAGTCTTCTCCCCGCGTCTTTCTTTTGGGCGATGAATTCGTTTCCCGGCCCTTTTGTTCTTCGCTTTCCCTTCTTGGTGCAGCAGAAACAATCGGTTAGAATTCAGGAGATCCAATCCACGAGCGGGGCCCCCTCTGACCCCCCGAAGGGCCCCGGAATCAGAGTCATCAGGAATAAAGAGCCCCTCGGGAGAACAAAGCGGGGTCTCGAGATCAAGGAGCACAACCACGTTATCCGGGTCCACGCCACGGACCTCAGTGCTTCCCCACTCACTGAGTGAAGTTATGATTCCTGTATTAATGAAAATAACCCGGAATAACGGAATCTGGCTTTTTTCACAGGACACGGTTTCGTTGGTCTCGCCGGACGTGGTCTCCGTCGGGTCGCTGCGGCTCTCGGCCTCGGGGTTCTAAGCCCATGCGCCCGGGCGCAGAACCCCTGTGACTGCTCCCGGATTTCACTTCTCGTACAAACTCAACGTTTCGGGCCATTTTCCTGAAATTTAGAATAGATAATGAGCATTCGAGTGTTACTTTGATTGGAAAGCTCTACTTTACTAAGAGGGTGGTAGATAAGTGGAACAGCCTCCCAGCAGAGCAGGTATGCATATTCCTCCGGAAGACGAGGCCAGGGACTGATTAAGGTTGGAGGGACTCCAGCGCCTGCATTAAGGAATCTTCTTTGTGAAATCCCCGTTAGAGTCGCAGCTTCATGCGACAATCATTTTTATTATTATCTGGAGTATTACAGAGCGTTTCCTTCCGCCAGGTGGAGGTGGTAAAGTTGGGGAGGCCAGCTTTGGGCCCTTCTTCTATCTGGGACATGTTGTTATTTCTTCTCCATCGTATGTTGATGTCCGGGGCCCTCGCCCAAACCTGCTTAACATCAAGGAGCCGCCGAGCGGACGCTTGGCTTAAGATGCCTGATGTGGGCAACCGGCGAACGAGAGCGGCTCGGCCCGGATAATAACGGGCGATGTAACACGGAGCGCAGACACCCGGATCGCATCCTCGTCATATTATTAACCCTTGAAGCTCGGGGACATGCTGCCCCCCCCCCAATTCTGCCCCTTTAACGCTTTAGCTGCCTGGGCTGTACTGAGGGCTCCCCCCCCCCCCCCCCCGTCTTTCCCCTCAGTGATTGGAAACGACCTGCAGCCAATTACTGCGGCCTGGAGATCAATAACCAATTTAATCTTTATCGATATCCGAGAAACCGACGATCCCAGCGCCTGCTGACACGTAATTCATGCAAAACGCCGGCCTTTGATTGGAGTAAATGATATTATATATTATATTATACGGTACGTGCGCCGCGCGGGGGTAACGCCGCAGAATTAAAGGGGAGCCGCAATGGTCCGCACCTCGAATCCGCGAGCCCCCCGTGGCCCCTCTTTCCTCGTTAACCCTCTATCGTCATTTCCGCAGCGGTTTATTAATTGGTTCATTTATTTAATTTGTGGTTCGATTTCATTGGAATTTTTATTTGAGGCTTCCGGGGGATTTGCGGAGTATCGGTGACAGCGGGTGAGGGGTTAAAGGGCCGGACTCGGCCCTTAATGTGGAATCCCCATTGTCCTCGCGTTCCGAGGAGGGTTTTTGAAGTCGTTTGTCATGCAAAACAAAGACTGCGGAGAGATAAATGGAGCCCCGGCTCAGACAATGCGATGCCACAACATCCATTCAGCCTAAGAGCATCAAAGTGCTCCGGCCCTCGGCGGCCCTCACCGGCCGACCCAATTCATTACAATATCAAGGGCTTCAAAGCCTGGAGAAGGTGGGTGGGAAGTCAGTCCCAATATCAGCGAAAACCCTTTCCTTTTCCAATTATACCGGAGACGGCGTCCCCGAGGGTCAGGGCTGGGAAAAAAATCCCCCAAAAAGGTGGCCGTGGGGGGCATCCGGGGCAATTCCACCAATGGCTAAAAAGAATAAAAAACGAAAGTCCGTTCTTTAAAGATATTGGATGGAATCGCATCGAGTGACGCGTCGTAGCGTCGGGGGGGATCTAATCGCGTTGGGGCGGGCGCATAATCTCATTGGGGTGGCCGATAATCGCGCGGCGGGGGGCGGCGCATAATCGCGTCGCTGGGCCGGGACAATCGCCGTCGGCGGTGCGGGGGTAATCGCAGTCGGCGGGGGCATAAATCGCCACGCCTGTCGGGGGGGGATCCAATCGCCGCCGGGGGGGGACAATCGCCGTCGGGGGCGGCGACAATCGCGTCCGGGCCGGCGGGCGTAATCGCGTCGGGCGGCGATAATTCGCGCTCGGGGGGCGATCAATCGCGTCGGGGGGGCTAATCGCCGTCAGCGGGCGGGGGATAATTGCCGCTCGGGGGGCGGGAAATCCGCATCCCAGGGGAGGGCATAATCGCATCGCGCGGGGGGCGCACTACGGCGTTGGCCTCTGGGGTCCGGACGGCAGCGAGATGATTGCTCTGGGATTTACATTTTGTGCGGCAGATGTCACTGAAGAAGTTATTTTTTTGCGTGAGAACGGAATCCGCACGGAAAACATTTTGCAAGCGGCCGCCTTTTCCCGGAAAAACCGAGATGTTTGCAGAAAACGCGATTATTCTGAAATATTTTTGAGCGCGTCGGGGGTTCTGCGCATGTTGAGAATATATTAATGACGGAGTGTCGTGGTGTTGCCGGCGGATCCTGTAACCCACCCATAACCAGCTGGGGAAAGGGCAGGTCGTGGCTGGCAATGCCCCGGGCTGCTGGGTAGTTAAAGGTGCATCTCCACCGGCCCCAATTCTACACCCTTTAGGTGCCAAACAGGTTAAATATGGGTCTTGCTGGGTCCTGAAGGGCTTGGAGTGGCACGGATACCTCGTACACATGAATTGGAGGCAGCTATGCGGGGGCCGCCGGGGGCCGTATCTGCTGGTATTCGGTGTTTGCACAGCTGCCGGGAACCTGCTGGTTAAACTCTGCGGGAGGAACAATGAGCCGGAGGTTGGGGCAATGAGGTCCAAGGTGGACAGGAGGAGGCTGGAGGACCACAAGGGACCAGGATGCGGGGATTGGAGAACCAAAAATGATGGGGTTAGAAAAGGCCCGAGCCCCCATCTCACAGCGTGCGGGGGGGGGGTAACGGGGTGAATGGTGGATCTTTAACACTCGTGTTACTGGGGCAACATCTAGAACTAATGGATTGGGGGGGTAAGTCATTCACACCTCCCTTACCCATAGGGGTCACCCCACTTACTACACTCACCCGGAGGGGTCACCCCAACTACTACACTCACCCGGAGGGGTCACCCCAATTACTACACTCACCTGGAGGGTCACCCCAATTACTACACTCACCCGGAGGGGTCACCCCAATTACTACACTCACCGGACGGGTCACCCCAACTACTACACTCACCCGGAGGGGTCACCCCAACTACTACACTCACCCGGAGGGGTCACCCCAATTACTACACTCACCCGGAGGGTCACCCCAACTGGTTCACTCACCTGGAGGGAGTCTCCCCAGTTACTAAACTCAATGACCCCAATCAGTGATCCCACCGAACGTCACAGCGGGCAACAACATAACTTTACTGCTGAACAGATCTAATTCTATTGGAGTGATCTGCCCCCGAGATACCTCAACTACCCCTGGGTAAAATGTTTCTAATGGAGGAAGAAACGATCCGATCGTTCCGGGTCACTAAAACATAAAGTTCAAGGAGCTCGACATCCAGGCATTCGGTCAACTTAAAGGGTTAAACTTGCTGTTATTCTTAGGATTTTTCTTTTAATTTGCCCTTAATGTACAGGACAATGAAGTCTCGCATCCTCATTAGAATATTAGTTAACGAGGATTAATATTAATTAATAAATCTATCTATACATAAATATAAAAATCTATACATTTATAAAGAGATGGAAAACATTTGTAATCCAGGAGCTTTGGTATTCGGCTCAATATGGTATTCCATTCATTTAACCATTTCCCTGCCGTGTTATTCCTGCTCCGGGACAAAGAAGGGTTAACACATTAGCGGTATATTTCATTATCATATGCTTTATTACGTTAGAGGAGCAGAGAACCTACACACTTTTTTTTAAATTATAATTATTATCCATTTGATTATATTAAAATAAATATTTACCAGCCATATACATTCTCAAATCCATCAAACAAAAGAAAAAAAATGGAATCTGGAATCTTCCTAATTGACCTGCAGTTACAGACATATATATTTTAAAAAAAAAATACATATATTGTTATGTTTGGAAAAATTCCAAGTTTACGTTGTCGACACCCCGAGAAACATAAAGAAATTCTAGCGACCGCCGCCAAGTATTAAAACTTATATCCTCGATAGCAATTATATGGGGGAAAAAACCCCAAAGCCAGCTCAATTATATACTAATAATAATAATAATAATAATAATAATAATAATAATGATAATAATAATGATATATAAAAGTATATTTAACAGAAAATAATTGTAGTCAAATATCCCCAGTGGGAAATCTCACGTTAATTTCTCTGGGAAATAATTAGGTGTGAATTCCCCTGAAAAATACCTTAATATCCCCTGTGGATAATCAGGAGACGTTATCCGTGGGAAAGAATGATGCGGATATTCCCAATAATTACGTGAATATTATATGTCTGCCATCACCATACTATATATATCTTGTTGTATTCTAATATATATACCCACACGCCCGTATATATATCAGTTACTGGAGCAGGCGATCTACTAATGTCCATTGCTCAGTATCTTTATTTCTCCATTTATTTCTAGCCAGTACATATATATATATCATTATCATCCAATATTTATTTTATATCTATGTTTAATTCACATATCAGTGCTCCAGAATATATCAATCATTAATTGAACCCAAGCAGGAGACTGACGTCCATATTAATGTCATAAACGTAACGTCTCTCATTTTGTCTTTGGTTTTCTTTACGGCACGGATGCTCTCGCCAAGTTTGTCGGTTTACTATTCTCTCCATTTATATACCTATTATTATTTTTTTCAGCTATTCCATACCTATAGCGCAAAAAGCTTTTCACAACGGGAAACAATAACCAAAATCCTGCACCCCAGAATACGCGCCCGGAAGACCAGGAGTCACGCATGAGGAATTATATCGAAAGCTAAAGCATAGCTTAATATTTTATTCACAGAAACAATAAATATTGTAATAGCCATCGGACTGGGAAATAACACGATACCCAATACTGGCAGGAATTTCTTTTTAGTATTGTTGCGAAAAAAGAATTGTTTACCCTGACTTTTGAATTGAAAAAAAACCCAGGCAACAAACATAGCAATACTTCCTACTTCCTCGAGGGTGAAGATAATGAAAATGCCCTAAGCCAATTAGGTTGTGCATGCAGAAAATATTACCGAGTATTGCCGCCCAGTGCGATGTGTTAATGCGGAAAAAAAACCGCCTAGCAGTGCATGGAATCTCTGTGGCGAATAACAAATGTTACCATAAGTGCATCCATATTGTAGTAGATCTCACAAATCTTAATCTAATAAGCATTTCATTGAGACATAATTGGCCTCTCCTAGAAAAAAGAATACATTTATGTACCTTCATAAAGGGGCTGAGCTGAAGAGCTTGCAGTTTTATTATTATTATTAGTACTATTATTATTAATAATTATTATTATAATATGGTTAGAGCCTGCAGTTCCCGGAACAGCCTGATGAGGGCAGTGAAGAGACTGGATATTTAAAGAACCATCTGTCTTCCTGACAGTGGGCACACCCCCAGGCCGTGGTTGGTGGCTTGCTGTGACATCAGAGGCGTGGTTATATATTGGGGAGGCAGCAGGCAGGCTGCAGTCCTTGGATGCTCTCCAGAGAGGAGGTTGTGGATCTGCAGGAAGTTCAGGGTCTGCGATCGGGAAGAGAGGAATCTACTTGCTGCAATCCATTGGATCTAGTGGATCTAACTGTGAGAGAGCCGGGAATCAGACAGCCAGGTGAGTGGCATGTACCCCCCCGTTACCCTTCTTCCCTGGGCAGAGATCCCACCCCCCGCCTGGAGTCCTAGGGGCCCCTATAGAGAGGTGCCTGGGGGACCCCCTGTCCCAGGCTCTGACAGCTGAGGGTGCTGGGTGTGTTACTCGTACTCCTTAACATGTGTGTGATGGTGCGCCCTGCGTTACATGTGGCTTGGCTCATATATGTTAGTAGCCCATGTGTGTCACCAGATCTGCCCCCATTGTGCCTCCAAACTTGAGGTTTGTATAGAATTTGCTGGGAAGAAGCCCCCAAAGTGTGAGACATGGGGGGGGCAGCTGCCCGGTCCCCTGTCCCCTCTGGAAATGGGTTATTAGTAATATTTATACACAGTATCTGCTGATCGCGTTACTAATGCCCCAGCGAGTGCCCTCAGTCTGGTAGTTACCCCTGAGTGTGGGTATTGGGCTGGGCGAGTCTCTCAAATCGCCCTCTTCCAGCCGGCAGTAACTTTTTGGTCTGATTGGTAGAAATTTGTGAATCTGCAGAAATTCCAGCCGCTTTCTCTCCGTCCGGATCCATTCCTTGGGGATCAGGGGGCGATAATGACCTTCCGAGCACTTATTACCCGTGGCGATATATCACCGGGTCTGGTATCCTTC
>VKOC01007215.1:0-10055 GCA_009364415.1 Spea multiplicata
CCTCCCCATCGCTCTCATTACCCCTATTCCCGCCCCATCGCTCTCCTGGTCCTGTCCCGTCTACTCCTCATTACCCGCCATCTCTCTCTTTACCTCAGTATTTCTCTCATTAGCGTCAGCCGGGTCCCTCTCCCCACTCACCGGCCCGGGTAAGGTCGCTCAGGTCGTGGTTAAGAGCGCACCCCGGTAGTTCCTTCATTCGGCGGCCGGATAGATTAAGAAACCCAGTGCTGGTCGCCTCTTCCACGGCTTTCTCCACGCTTCTCCTCCCTCCGGGCCCCACGGCGCCCTCGGGGGCGCAGAGATCAGGGTCCCCGTCCCCACCGCCGCCTTCGTCGTCATCGTTACCCGCCGCCATTGAGAGCGGAATGATCCGGGACGGGTGTGTTGCTAAGCAACAGCCAATACAAACGCTTCCTTTGGAAGAAGTTTGCGGCAATCCAATCGGAGGGAGGGTTCGGCTTAAGTGACAAGTTCCTGTTAGCCAATAGTGGTTTAGGAAAATAAAACTCCGCCCCCCTGTAACGGAAAGCGCAGAAGAATTGTCTTATTGCTCCATCACTGGAGAGACTGTGAGCAGCTAGCGCCACGCCCACCTCAGTACACAACCAATCACATGCGAGGTATCTAAAACCGCGCCTACCGCAGCTTTCTAACACATGTCCAGTGACAGGAGGGTGCGGCCCTTGTGGCTGCCCGAAGAGCCTCAACCAACCCCTGGCGCAGAAGACTTAGATTGACAGCTGCGTTGACTAATCAGAAGTGACATTAACAATAATATAATATAAACGATACTATAAGACGAAATAATATAAATATAATATAATTCGATCTAATATAAGACAATATTATAAATAAATTTAAATGATAATATAAATGATATAAAATAATGCAATATAATACAGTTTAAGTTATAACCAAACTAATAATATATAAATGATAGTATAATAATATAATTGATACTAAAATATAATACAGTTTAAGTGATAAATATAAATAATAGAATATAAATGATAATATAACACAATCGGGGCAGATCCTATATTTGCCCCACCGTCGGCCCGCAATAGGCCCAGGCAACCCTCTACCACTTCTGCTGGGAGGTTGTTCCACTGGTTTTTAGCACTTTGGTTTTCCAGCATATTTTTTCCTCCCCGTCTCTCATTTAGTTTGACCACAAAAATATTTGGTTTTCAGAAGAAAAGGGAGAAAAAAAAAAAAAAAAAAAAAACCATAATGTAGAAACAAAAAATATTAAAATTACGAAGAGAAAATAGAAAAAAAGAAAGATTATAATTTTAACTAAAAAAAAAGTTATTTTGTTGTTTTTTTTAGAAGCCTTGGTGAAAATAAATAGTTTTAAAAAGCGGGAACATTTTGAAAACCAAAAAATCCCAAATATTCACGATTTTTATCTAAAAAAATATATAAATATTACTAAAAGAAAAAAATTAGATTTTTTTTTCATTATTTATTTAAATTATTTTTTAATAAAATAAAAAGGCGCGCCGGGGACATCGCGTGAGGTTCGGGCGCTCCGTCAGCTCTCTCCAGTCCCTGTATGACTCTGGCGTGACATTAGCGTGTAGGGGGCGTGGTAACCCCTCCGCGGTCCGGATCCGAGCAGCGGCCCCGGGGCAAACGGTTCTTCTCTGCTGCCCCGATCTACGCGGAGCTCCGCGCTTTCGCACTCCTGCCACCTTGTGGCCACACTGTGAAACTGCACACAATACAATTTGGGAGCGTGAAAGGGGGGCCTCAGCGACCAGAGGATGTCACATGACTATCCCATGCATGTTTAATACCCTCACTGAATTACCCGCTACCACTTCTGCTGGGAGGCTGCTCCACTTCTAATACCCTTCTGTGTCAGTCAGCGAAACCCATCTAAAACCAGATACTGGTGGAAAGACACGGTCCTGTTGCTTGGGCTGTTCTGTAGGTTGCTATGGCGATAGGCCCTCCGTGCGTGGGCAGGCAGACGGGCAGAGGTGGACGCACAAGCATTTATTCATAATTTTTTTTCCCTTCATGCACATAAAGAGGCCACTAATACCCTAATGATGTGGCCGGAAAATCACCAGGGCCCCCAAAACAAACATCCCGGACCCCCCAATCAAACATCCCGGATCCCCAACACAAACACCCCGGACCCTCAAAACAAACATCCACGACCCCCAAAACACCCTGGCAATAAACAAAGTGGGAGCACCAAACAGCATTCGTTGGATGCATTTGCTGGGAGGTACCGGGGGCAACTGGGACCCCTATATGCACCGCCCCCCCCCCAGGACTCGCCGCCTGCGCCTGCTGGGAGTTAAACCGACATCCAGCAGTAACTGACCCGGCAGCATCAACAGTCACAGCGAACACCGGCCGCAGCGGACAGTCATGGTGAGTACCCCGTATACCCCCCCTGCGCTCTATACTGAGAACCCCCCCGCGCTCTATACCGAGATACCCCCCCCCGCGCTCTATACCGAGATACCCCCGCGCTGTATACCGAGGATACCCTCCCCGCCGTGTATACCGAGATACCCCCCCCCTGGCCGTGTATACCGAGATACCCCCCCCGCCGTGTATACCGTAATACCCCCCCCGCCCTGTTTTACCGAGATACCCCCCCACCGCCCTGATACGAGATACCCCCGCGCCGTGTAATTACGAAGATACCCCCCGCGCTGATACTTGAGATACCCCCGCGCTCCTATACCGAGATTACCCCCCCGCCTGTATACCGAGATACCCCCTGCCGCGCTCTATACGAGATACACCCCCCGCCCGTTATACCGAGATTACCCCCCCCCGGCCCGTGCATACCGAGATACCCCCCCGCCGTGTATACAGAGATACCACCCTCTGCGCTCTGATTACCTAGATACCCCCCGCGCTCATACCGAGATACCCCCCCCGCCCGCTCTTATACCGAGATACTCCCCGCCCTGTATACCGAGGATACCCCCCGCCGCTTCTATACCGAGATACCCCCCCGCCGTGTATACGAGGATACCCCCCCGCCGTGTATTACCAGATAACCCCCGCCGTGATTACAGAGATACCCCTCCTCTGCCGCCTCGTATACCGAGATACCCCCCGCGCTCTATACCGAGATACCCCCCCGCAGCTCATTATACCGAGATTACACCCCCCCCGCCGTGTTATACCGAGATACCCCCCCCCTGTATACAGAGATACCCCCTCTGCGCTCTATACCGAGAACCCCCGCGCTCTATACCGAGATTACCCCCCGCGCTCTATACCGAGATACTCCCCCGCCCTGTATACCGAGATAACCCCGCCCGCCCGTGTATATGTACGGATACCCCCCGCGCTCTATACCGAATACCCCCCCACGCCGTGTATACGAGATACCCTCCCCCCGGTATACCGAGAACCCCCCTCAACGTAGATATACCGAGATACCCCCCCCGCCGTGAGTACCGGATTACCCCCCCCCCTGTTATACCGAGATACCCCCCCCGCCCGTGTATACCGATATACCCCCCCCACGCTCTATACCCATATTGCAGCACTGTATACTGATACTATATCTATACACTAAGTAGTCCTTTTTTCCTCCTCTCCCCAGCGATGGAGTTTGTCTCAGGTTACAGAGACGCCATCTTGGATCTCTCGGAGCTGCTGTGTAGTTGGTACAGGGCGTATCTATCCGACTGCTCTGGCCGGCCCGACAGGGACGTGAGGAACCCGGAGCAGGAAGCCGCCCTCCGAGGTCTGCCTTTTGCCCCCGCCTGCTGGGCCGTACACGTGATCCCCAACAGCGAGCTCAGCTTCCAGCCCAGGAGCCCGGAGCGGCAGCTCAGCGGCAGCTTCTACGCCGACGACGTCCTGCGCTTCAGCAACCTCAGCCAGTACGTGCGCCTCGTCTACCATGACAGCGGCGACAGCGGCGACGAGGCCGGTACGTGCCCCCCGTAACGCGTCGGCCCCCCGATCTCACCCACTAATCACAGCCAACTGCCTCCGCTGGCAGTGACATAACTACCACCTATCCTGGTTTTCAGGGGGCAGTCCTGATGTTCAAGCAGATCTGTGATTCTCGCCAAATCCCACGTTTCAAAGATCTGCATGCTATATAAACCCGTGTAACATACATGTATGTATGTATATGTATGTATGTATGTATATTTGTATGTATGTATTTAACATATCCCGTGCATGTATCCCATGGGAACAGACATCTTAACTTCCTGTTCTCAGGACCTGCAGGATTATTCCTCCCCTTTTATAGCGTTACTGCTCTCCTTGGGAGGAAGCTGATTGGTTCAGACAGACTTAGGGGGCGTGGATGCTCAGGGCAGGACAGTGATTGGCCATACAGCTTTTGCCCCGCGAGATAAAATACCCCGAATGGGAGCAGACGGTTTTAATAAATGTAATCTGAAAAGGTGCGCGCAATCTCTATTCTGAGAACCAGTCCCTACGTCTCTCTGTGTCGGGGTCTCCGGCGTGTCAGCAGAGTCTTATGGCCCCGCGTGTCGGAATTCCCAATGGCAGAACTCATCGATACTCGCCCCCATGACACTTCCCCTTTAAGATGAGCTGAGCCCCCCTAATCACATATATCATTATCATATATCAATCTTGTTATTGGCCGAGCTTCCTCGCTACCTTGCTGTGATTGGCTGGTTTCTCCCGACCCTCCTCAGATGACCTCTACAGGATTGACTATGTGTTGGTGGTGGTGGAGGAGAGCGGCGTCATGCTGGGGGTGGACTTCATCATGAGCAGAGGCAGGCGCAAGCAGGACGGTCCTTTTCTGCGGGCGGCCAGAGCGTACCACCTGCTGTGCCAGTGCATGGCGAGACCCATGGGAGACGGACCACCGCGAAGACCAAAGAAAGTGGTTGTGGATGACCCTGTGGTGCACGTGTAAGTGGAAGACAGGGGGGGCACGTGATGGGGGAGACACTTGCGCATGGTGGGACACATGGCGGTTGCGCTGGTGTCACCTCATGAGGTCCTTGGGCTGGTGAGCCACCCTGTGCCGGGGACAGCTTGACCCATGGTAGACGTCCCACCGGTCCTCCACACTCCATCCTCCTCCATCTTCTAAGCATCTCGTTTGCCTCCAGTTTTTTCAGGAACCTTCTGCCCATGCTCGGGGTCGACGTGCCGAAGAAGCCTCTAAAGGACTGGTCGCTGAGAGAGAACTTCACCTTGTCCTCCAAGCCCGTGAACTCCTGCCACGTATGTAAGAAAAGAAGATTTGAGGCTTCGCTGAGACCATGGTAAGGCAAGGGAAGAGGGTGAGAAGGGCAGAGGTCGGGGGTCAAAGGTGTTCAGGTAAAGTACATCATGACCCAGGTGTCTCACCTGCATTAACCCCCTCTCTGCCCCCTAGTGGCAGCTGCGGAGCCGTTCTCTATTGCTCGGAGCAGTGTAAGGCCTCGGACTGGAACAAGCGCCCCGCGGACGTCAGCCACGAGTCCTGGTGCCAGAGGATGGAGGGCTACATGCAGTTTGGGGAAAAGCTGGCGGACCTGCCATTCCAGTTCAGCCGAGGTACGGGGGGCCGGGGCGGCAAACGCCTCTGCCAGACACCGCCTGTCTCTGACTGACTGTCTCCGCCCGTCACCACCGGTCTCTGACTGACCGTCTCCGCCCGTCACCGCCTGTCTCTGACTGACCGCCTCCGCCCGTCACCGCCTGTCTCTGACTGACCGTCTCTGCCCGTCACCGCCTGTCTCTGACTGACTGTCTCCGCCCGTCACCACCGGTCTCTGACTGACCGTCTCCGCCCGTCACCGCCTGTCTCTGACTGACCGCCTCCGCCCGTCACCGCCTGTCTCTGACGTCACTGCCTGTCTCTGACTGACCGGTCTCTGCCCGTCAATTGCCTTGTCCTCTTGACTGAACTGGTACTACCGCCCGCCAATGCCTGTTCTGACTGCCCGTCTCTGCCCGTCAATGCCTGTCTCTGACTGACCGTCACCGCCTGTCTCTGACTGACCGCTTCCGCCCGTCACCGCCTGTCTCTGACTGACCGCCTCTGCCGCCACCGCCTGTCTGTCTTGTTCTGTGTGGTTATGTCTCTTTCTTGCCCCATTGGATGACCTGATTAACCTCTTCCTTCCCAGCAGAAGTGACCAGCCCGACCTTTGACAAAGAGCGCTTCCTCTCCCACCGTCACCTCACCGGAGGATACTGGCTGGCGGAGAGCATCCATTACCAGGCCTCCCGCCTGCTCCTCGAGAGACCCCCCTGGGACATCGACGGTAATAGTTTTGGGGTCAAAGATGTTATTAACGCTCTCCGGAAACTGATATCAAATATATCACGCGTCCTCCATATTGCAGGAGGCAGAGAGAGCGTGGAGCCCCTACTCAAGGACACGGACAAGATACTGAGGCAGACCCCCACTGAAGGATTGAAGACCCCATTAGGTAAATGGGTAACGCAGTACACCCCCACCTCTAGAACCAGCACATAGTGGGACATGTAGGTAGGGATACTGGTCAGGGGCCTCTAGGACAGGTAGAGCGGGTAATTATGTGGATCGTGTAGAATTATCACAGATCGGGAATTTCGAAGGCTGCATGCATGTGCAAGTTTTCCTTTACTGAGAGGGTGGTAGATAAGTGGAACAGCCTCCCAGCAGATGTGGTAGAGAGTAATACAGTGAGCGTATTAAACATGCATGGGATAGACATACGGCTCCTGAAGACGAGACCAACGACTGATTACGGTTGGAGTCTTTACAGCAGGATTAGAGGGCCGAATGGGGCAGAATGCATGATTCTATGGAGCCTCTAGGACTGCCATTAAACCTCCATGGCTAGTGTACCTGGAGCTGACAGCACATCCTTTTCCCTTCACTGCCCTCTAGTGACGTGGAAGGGGTATTACACCTGGAGAGGTCTGAGTTTGAACAACCCTCTTGCTGCCCTCCTCACCTACCCCCTGACCATATACCACATCATCACCGGGATGGTACCCCAGCACTGTGAGTACCCGAAACCTGCAAATTACCCTCCTCACTGGGATCAGCTGCACTATATCCACTACCCAGAGCACGAGGAAATGAAACTGTCACTGCATTAACGTCTTTATACAGGGCCCTCCCCGGGAGCTTCTCCTGCGGGATTATTATCACACCTGCCGAGTGCCCCCGGGGAATTTGGTCACTCCCTCCATACCTGCCAAGCGTCCCTGTCTAGTGTGGCCAGTCTCTCTCTCCCCCCTCATATCTTTACCGAATTACCCCCATGACGTCGCGGTGAGTGCTTTGCCTCTCTTCTCTTTAGTTCCCGAGCTGAACATTTTAAAGAAACAGTCGCTGAAAATTCACATTATTGACGGGAGGCGCGAGTACGACAGCATCCTGCTCTTCTGGGTAAGTACATACTCCTTACCCATCTCTTTTTTTACTTTACTGAGGGGGTGGTAGATAAGTGGAACAGCCTCCCAGCAGAGGTGGTAGATGTCAATACGGTGAAAGGGAATTTAAAGCTACACGGGATAGGCATGTGGCTCCTGAATCGGGGGGCAGGTTCTCAGTTTCTATATATATCTGTACTGACGCTCCATGGCCTCCCTCTGACATTGCACCCCGTGTGGGGTATTTTCTCAGGAGCTTGCCGTGCTGATGCCCCGCGTGGTGATCGAGTTGGTGTTTGTGGGTGAGACGCTGCCCCTAGAGGACGACGACAGACACTTCATACTCCAGAGGGAGGTGCGTCTGCCGGCGGACGGGGGCCACGGGTGAAAGGAAGTGCAATACACATGCCTTAATTACACTTTTTCCTCCCCCCGCAGGGGCGCAGAGTGGTCTGCACCGATCTCGATTTCCCTACCAAGAACCGGGAAGGGAGGAGCATCCAGGTCAAAGTTCACGCCCGCCCCTACCACACCCTCCAAGCCGCCAAGCCGGACCTCGTCATCGGTTCGTACATAAAGTCATGTGACCAAAGTGCAAACGTTTCTCGACGGCCCCCAGAGCAGCCCCTCTGTCCCTTCTGCAGGCGGTGGGGGTCGTGGGGCAGTTGGGGGATCCTCTGATCTCCTCTGACCATCCCTGCACCTTTTACAGTAAGCCTGGCAGGTGGTCACGCCTTTAACCCCTCCTACTTCCACACCAGACCCCGCCTCTCTGCTTCTTACCCCACCAAAACACAGGCGTCCAACCAATCTTATTTATTGTTAAAGCCCCACCTCCTGCCGCCAGGGTCCAGGGCTTCACAGCCTCTGCTGTGTCCGTGGCCTGAAGATCTCCTCATGACATCATCATCATAATGATGATGTCATGCGCAGGTATGGAATATGTGACCCAACCTGCCCCCAGGCGCCGGTATCAGTATGTCGGTGAATTTATCTCTAATAATAACTCGTTCTCATCCCTGCAGGGTTTAATTCTGGATTCTGGGTGAATAATTCTTGGCTGAGCACCTTACCCCGTCTGCAGGTGAGCCCCCGGGGCCACAGCACTGCCCCTCCCCCTGCGAGGTGACAGAGGGAGCTGGGAGTCTGCCCCTGCAGGGTGACACCGGGAGCTGGGAGTCTGCCCCTCCCCCTGCGGGGTGACACCGGGAGGCTGGGGGTCTGCCCCTCCTTCTGCGGGGTGACACCGGGAGCTTGGAGTCTGCCCCTCCCCCTGCAGGGTGTCTATGACGTTGCTCTCTCAGTCCATGAAGGTGCCGGCGTATTTCTCGGAGTGCTCGCAGTACAGCTGTGATGTGGACGCTCAGGTGGTCTCGATGGCTACGGGGGGCGCTGCTAGTCCTGCCGTCCTGAACCCGTTCCGCTCCCCGCTGAGGATTCCAGCAACTGATAACTGCATGCCGTGGTAACCATCAGCCCTGACCCCGATACCCCTCACTGCCCCCTGACTGCCAGATACCCTCACACTGCTCTACTCCTGACTGCCAAATACCCTCTTAACGCCCCCTGACTGCCAGATACCCTCCACTGCCCCTGGTACCTCTCACACCTGACTGCAGACACCTCTTACTGACTGCCAGATGCCCTCCTGCTCTACTCTGACTGTAGATACCCTCACACTGACTGCCAGGCCCTACTTTTGCCCCTGATACCCTCTCACCACCTGACTGCCAGATGCCTCTGCGCCCCTGTTGCCAGATACCTCACTGCTGACTTGGATACCCTACTGCCCTGATACCTCTCACCACCTGACACGCGGGCCCTCTTACGCCCCTGACTGCAGATACCTCCACTGCCCCTGACTGCGCAGATACCCTACTGACTGCCAGACACCCTCTTACCACCCCCTGACTGCCAGATACCCTCACACTGCTCTACTCCTGACTGCCAGATACCCTCTCACCACCCCCTGACTGCCAGATGCCCCCTGGTGCCCTGTGTAGTAAGTTACTAACACTGTGCCCTCTCTCTCTCTGCAGGTACAGCAACGCCTTTCTCTTCTATTTGATCTACAAGTCTTGCAATAGGCAGCGTAACCACGCCCCTCCTCCCCGCCCCGCCCCCGCGGAGCCCCCCTTCGAGTGCTCTGTGCGCAAAAAGAAGAAGCAGCCATGGCCGAACAACCCCCGCAAACGCAAATGACTTCCCTGCATGTACCTCCCGCTGGACAGTAAACCTGATCTGCCAATTGCCTCGCGTGTTTCATGCTCTGGGGCCTGGTGCGCTTTTACCCTCTTAGAAATGCTCCATACATGCAACACGCATGCACGTGACACATGACACTGCCCACAACTCCCAGGCGGCAGCTCAGCTTCTCATCATGCTCAGGCAATACCGCCCGGCTGGGTTTATGCTGGCTCTGCCCATCCCCGTCCAGGGGGTCCTCCTCAGACCCTGTAAAGACTAAGCTGCCAAGATATTGCACAGTAGATAACCCCTACTTGGTGGGACTACCTATGAAAACTCCAGGGTGTAAGTAGCTATGATGAAATTTTATTGAAAGAAAATATACTCTCTATAATGAATCCGGGTGCAGCGAGCAGAGCCCACGTCCACAAACATCATATAATAACACCCCAGTGCATGACCCAACACTGTATACATAATACCCCCAGCGCTGTATACAGTAATATAACCCCAGCGCTGTATACAGT
>VKOC01007216.1:0-17286 GCA_009364415.1 Spea multiplicata
TATACATTGTAAGCTTGTTTGAGCAGGGCTCTCCTCGCCTGTTATGTTACATGCTACTTGTTATCTCCTGTCTACCCATTCTACCGCGCTACGGAATTTGATGGCACTATACAAAACAATACATAATAATAATAATAATAATAATACATATACACACACACACACACACATATATATATGTAAATACATTCATAATAAATAATTTTCATGCAACAGTTTTACTCTTCTAATGAGTCTAATACTCAGTAAGCGTAATTACTTTGTGTGATTATTATTTAAATTAATTAAAAATGTCAAATAAAATATATTTTTATAGATTTTATAACTGAACAAAATTACCAATTCCTTGCTTTATAATAATAAAAATAGGATCATTCTCTCTCCCTTTCAGAGAACCCAAATACAGACATCTTTCTTGCATTTAGTGAAAATAAAATACGTAACGTTTGGTGAAGCGAAGAAGAAAAAAAAAAAAAGGAACAACCTTTAAATTTGGAGTAATTCCTGTATGTGAAATAGACGTTTGAGTGACTCTATTCACAGATCCCAAATGTAATTGCAACTTATTCCGTGGGCTTTCTATGATCGCTGATACTTTGTCCAAATCCTCACTATCTACTTACCTTTTTGACATTTGAAAAATAGGACTCAACATGAAAATAGTCCCTTTGAAACCAATTTCAATTTTCTAGTAAGTCTGAAGGAATGTAAGGGAGATAGAGAGGTGCGAAGGTACAAGGATCCATTAATTGTTAATTCCCATTTTGGCTCAAAACCCATTTAGCTGCCTTTAATAAAATAGAAAACTCCGCTATGAACCAATCTGCTTTTACTCAGATGTTAAAACGCTGAAAGAATGCAGGGGTTTTGATACAAAGCATTTTCTAGCATACAATCACCTCTTTCAGCAATAATGGATCTGGGTTCAAAAACTTTTCATATTGTGAAAAAAAAGGGAAAACAAAGTCAATCAGAGAGCAGAAATTTCACTATTTTGACTAAATGGAATATGCAAGAATAGGCAATATTTTCACTACATCATAGGGGGTGCATACTTCCCAAGTGGCCTGGTTTTTGCAGGACAGTCCTGATCAACGGATCTCCCCTGAGCTCTAAAAACAACGAAAGTTCCCTACGGCTCCCACATGGCCAGCTGTACACCTGAGCACCACAAGGTGGTTCTACAGGTAAGAGGGTGGTGGCCATACATCTGTCTCCGCCCACTCCCTGCATCTAG
Source organism: Spea multiplicata (assembly GCA_009364415.1). Classification (NCBI taxonomy): domain Eukaryota; kingdom Metazoa; phylum Chordata; class Amphibia; order Anura; family Pelobatidae; genus Spea; species Spea multiplicata. The sequence goes on from VKOC01007216.1 coordinate 1,238, forward strand.
CCACACCCCCAGAAACCATGTCCTGGACCTCTGTAATGTTAGGGTGTACAGGGGGATTTAATCCCTGCAGAGGTGATGAAATAGGTATCTGTTATACTCCTACAATATATCACGCCGCTAGCTTTATATGTATCGTTAAACATTTTATTCTCCGGTGTTATAATGTAACGCTCTGCATTTCTAAAGACCCAGTGTCCATACCAGTGTCTAAATGAGCTGACCCTGAGACTTGTGAAATAATAACCCTTTAATACTCTGTTGAGTTTCCATGTAGTGGCTAGCCATATGAAGATTCAATGTAGTGGCTAGCAATATGAAGATTCCATGTAGTGGCTAGGCATATGAAGATTCCATGTAGTGGCTAGCCATATGAAGATTCCATGTAGTGACTAGCCATATGAAGATTCCATGTAGTGGCTAGCCATATGAAGATTCTATGTAGTGGCTAGCCACATGAATATTCCATGTAGTGGCTAGCCATATGAAGATGCCATGTAGCGGCTAGCCATATGTGGCTCTAATATCCGTCCTCATGGAAACCTTGACATGTCATTATTCTACGAGTCACCTGCATTTTAGCAGGGATGTCAACCATAGCATACTGGTAGCAAAACGCACCAACTGGGAGTTACAGCCAAAACAGCGTAGAATAGGAAGGAGACCATGTGACCTCGAGAATCTGCCCCGCCACACTGAGATTGGGGCAAAAGCCTAAGCCTAAGAGTGGCATACACTCAGAGTTTGTAGGAACGCCAATAATCACACCCTGACTATACAGACTGCCAGCTCTGTTTTTGCAGTAAATGTATTTAATTATTGCCATTGCCTCCCTGAAGCTTTAGATTGTCAAACAAGCAGACAGCACACTATCTCATTGTACAGCGCGGCAGGATAGGATGGTGCTATATAAAACATTAATAATATCCAAAGGAGGCGCTCGCCTAATGCTCCAAGCAAAAAGCACCAAGGGGTTAATCTTTCCGTCCGCTGTAAAAAAGAAAGGGCTATACATAGGTTACGAATCTCTCAATAAACCCACCTCTTCCCCGGGAGATATAGCTTAAGTCGGTTTAAAATCTGGAATCATTTGGAGAGGATCTGACAAGCAGCACCAGCACTCCACGTTTGGGGTGACATGCATAGGAAAAACATAAAATAACACAATAATCAAATGCGAAAGCACTTCCTCGGTGTCAGGTTTTACATTTCTCGCAGAATTTGAACGCATCATTTCCTCTCCTTAGGAGAGCGACATCACACCGAGCCGCTTCCCTGCTGCAGCTTCAAAACAGCTCTCCTGATTAGGTGCAGGTGAGTCCCATTAACTCCGAACGAGGGATCCTGGGTCCAAAACACCTCCTTTTCAGGCTCTCGTAGCGTAAAAGAAATGAAATAACGAAGCAGAACTTGGTTTATCCATTATGGATCTTTTTTTCTGAAGTAGAATCACGTTACTCTCTTCAAACTAAAGCTGGTACATCGTTCACCCCTCACGCCGCTAAGGGGGGGGGGGTAAATCAATAGCGGGCGACACTGTCCCCAAGGCCCACCGCCACAACCGTTTTTCAAGAAGTAACATCATTGATTGCAAAATTCTTTTTTTTTTAAGTTTGAGGATTTCCCAAAACTTTGGCTACTGAATAACAGCCCCTGGATTAACCCTTAAGGATAAGGGCTTTTTTCAACCTTTTTTTTTCCTGTTTTTCCATTTTTTTCTTCTTTTACCTTTTAACACATTTCTTTGGGGGTGTTTGCAGATCCCAGGGATCTCTCTTGTAACTGGGGATCCCTTCTCTTTGTCATAATGAGGTTTCTGGGGTATCATTAAATGTACATTTAAGTTTTTTTTAATTATTTTATTTATTTGTTTTGTTTGGGGTTTTTTTACATTTTTTGGAAGAGGGAGAAACTCTGTTTCAGAAATATACCTGTCAGCAGGTGTTAAGCCACACATTTTTACTGACTACACTCATAAAGTGGCTGTACCGTAATCGTAACAGGTATTTACAGAGGAGCTATCCAGCCGCGGCACATCTTTTGCAGTAAATATAGAGTTATACAGTAAACGAAGGTGGAAACACTGCGATCCCAGCTTTTTGACAATAATTGAAGAAATTACACCTGTGGTTACTGATGATTAAAATTCGAGATTGTCCAATAATTTACCCTTCAATGCATTAATTGTTAATCACATGTATACGTAATATATTCAGATGCAGAGGTGAGGTTCCCTTTATTAGTTTAATCTATCTCGTACTAATCACTGGCCCTGAAGAAATACCCCGAACACTAATTATAAAACATTAGATTAGGTTAACCAGATTTGCTCTTTAGTTCTGCATTGTTCTGGAAAATACATACTGCGGGGCTGTATAAAAATTAGTGTTGTAGTAATGCATATTTCTGCATGCGTCCGAAGGGAAAGAGAATAAAAGTTCCCTGAAGCCCGTCAATACGGTATATTCCTATAATTACAAATGTTTCTTCACTTACCTCTGTGTAATTAAAGCACATTACAACGATGCGCGCCGGAATTCCGAACGTCAGTTGCTACCCAGCTCACTACAAATGTAGCGCAATACTATTTCCATGATCTAAATAGAATCTATAGCCTTCGGTTTAGAAAAAGCTACATTTTCAGCAACCAAACAATTCCAAAAACATATTGTTTATTCCGCTATGACTAGTTTAAGACATTCGTTACATAGTTTCCCTTTTATATCAAATGTCTTTAAGAAACTAGTCCTCGAGAAACAAATGATCCAGTTTTGTTGTTTTGTGGTTACTGAAAAATGTAGGTTCTTTGTAGTTCTATCTGTGCTTTCAGTTCTATCTAAATCATGGTATTAACTTTGTATTGTGTTTTATTTTAGCTGGGAAAAAGCTGATATCTGGAATTCTGACACAAAGTGTTGTTATTTGCTTTAACTACACAGATAAAGAAAATAAGAGATTTGCATCTGATATAAATTTGTTTGCAACCCTTTACGTAACCGTATTTGCATACGGTACAATATGAAAAACAAACAACAAAACATATAGTATAATAAAAAACACACCGCAAATGGCCTGTTTTCCCAAGGAAACTATGCAAAATACCGTGTTATTCAGAAATGTGATGAAATATTAAATGCTCAGGATGGCATGAACTAAAGGGGCCGACTTCATTTTTCATACTTGTTCAGGTTAATGCAATTGAATAATAGGAATAGAAATAGCAACGAGAAGAAAAAAAAACTATATGATTTTACTACCAACCACATAGCTGATAATGTATTCTCTACGGTTCCCTGTATTTGCGGCATTAACATAATTTACAGTAAGTGCTGGCTTTTGACACCGGAGAGAAAACACTTCACATTAATAATATGTATTTATTTGTATTCAACGTGCAACATAGCTGAATGGATGCACCGCTCCATAAATCGAGGTTTTGTTGTATGTAAATATTGACAGCTGTGGACGGCGGAACATAAAGCGGAGGGTTTTTTTTAACCTTTTAGCATTAAAACAAAAAATGGAGTCATCTATACAAAAGAAAAAAAAACAGCGTAAACAATCAAACAATAAAGTAACCACAAAACAATAACCCTGGGAACCACCAATAAAATAAAATATATATATATCTATGGTATAAGATTTATGATCATTGGCCATGAAATATATTAATTATTAGACAGTAATTAGGTTGGTTATTTTATAGAATGCAAGAAAGATACAGTGCTTTTTTCCCCTTTAAGCCATATGGTCCCTTCTGGTGATGCCATAATGTATATATAGTGTATAGGTCAGCTTATGTGCTCTCCCACGCACTGTAAGCACTGTAATCAGATGACGGGGTTCCTTCAAGTAGCACTGTGTTCTATGTTTTCTCTGAGATTATATGAGGGACCTGTGTTATATCATTATTATTGTATGCCAGCATCAGACCTCTTAAAAGAAAGCTTGTATTCCAAATGGATTGATTTAGCAACGTTATACTTTACTGAGAGGTCGGCAGAGAAGCGGAACCGCCTTCCAGCAGGAGTGTTAGAGGTTTTGGAAATTAAACATGCATGGAATAGACATATAGCTCCTCAATCTTAAGATAAAGACAGCTGGGAAAAAAGGCAGACTAGATGGGCTATATGAGTCTTATCTGCTGTCAAATTCTATGCTTCTAGCAAACCTGTAGTCGATAGGAAGTCCCAGTATACCCCACACTACTGGAGGAACTGTCGGTCGGCTCAACATTTCACCAAAAAACATTGCTTTTTAAGAAATAGTTAAAGAGCAGGTAACTTTCATCACCAAAAAATTCAAATAAACTGTAAGCTTGCAAAAGCAGGACCCTCCTCTCATTCTGTATCCACGTCTTCATGTCTTCACGTGTGTCAATGTTACTGTCACTTTAAATTGCCCCCTATTGTAACAGAGCCTCGGAATCCGCTATATAACCAAATATAATGTGACCATCCTATGTAGATGCTTTTTATTTTATATATTTTTATTTACTGGAACAAATTCCTTTTCTCTACTCCCATAGGTTCTTAATAGACTAAAGGAAAAATATTTGTTCCATACGTTTAGCACATTGAGAGATCCGCTCGCCAAAGTGATGCGATGCTTGACTGCTCAGTAAATCTTACAAAATATGAATATACTAAAAATCCAAAAAGTAAATTATTAAACATAAACCAGTAGAGACGCCGTGTTACGTTTCCCTCCCCCGATTGTGTCCACATATAACATTATCCAGTGTTTTACATGGTATATACGGAGCACTGTTCTCCCGGTCTGGGTGATCTGTCTGGATGATCAATTTGCCCTTGAGATACGGTTGAGGATTGATAGCCAATGCTAGCATCCAGACTGCTGCCTCTTCATATCAGAAATCCAGCCGTCGCCTTCCAAAAGCAAGGGTGTACTAAGTAACACATCAAGTTTCTGTACTTTCAGTCTGAAGAGCTATTTGCTGCCTGACTGCACTGCTGAAACATAAAGAGAATGAATTCAAAACCAGAGGATTGTAGTCATTTATAATAAACCTTTCGCTATGATCCTGCTTAGGGAGCCAAAAGCTCGTAGCTCTAAAGGTTTCTGCACTGTTGCCAGGGTTCCGGAGTACGAGCCCAGGCATTACACGACTCTATCCTTCCGCATTTCTCTCGAAGACACCTTAAGCATATAACCCCGTAATATGATCTGAGTGATGATTCTCATTAAGAATAAAATATTGCTAATTCTGAAGCGTATGTGTGTTGGATAGATGATTCTAGAATATCTATGGAGCCTCTCTCACTGTTCGCTGCATGAGGGACATTAATGGACATATAGTTGAGTTCAATTCTAGGCCTTAAATACTCTTAATCACATCACCCACTGGTGGCCTTGGAACATCAAATGGAACGTTGCGGTTTGTGACATTACTTAAGCATGGTCCGCACAACGGATTTGTACTCGTCCAGAAGTAGAGTAGATGACCTTGCACCAGCTGATCTAGCTTAACCATAAGATCTCAACTCCTAAAACCAAACATCTTTCTCCCCCTGTGTCCCTCACAGCTCTTGATGACCGAGTATGCAGCTGGAGTTATTACACCATACATCAACGCACTCACTTATTAGAGCAGTAGAGCCATACCTGGGAACAAAGGAAAATAAATAATCCTGTTGTAAGAAAATGATCACGAGAGGCTCTGTGGCACCTTGGAGAACGTCAAGTAGAAATTATTAGGGCCACCTTTAGTCTGGGGCAAGCGGGAAGGGTGGGAGAATACCCCAGGCTCCACTGCATAGGGCCCTGCAGTGGTGCTGCTGCTTACTGCACCTCTTCCTCGCACTTGTGATCTTTAAGACATGATGTCATATAGTGTCATTTTCGGCAATGCAGAGACCACAAGCACAGGGGAGCGCAGGGTCCCTGCAGATGCCCTTTTCCTGAAAAAATGGAACAAAAGTGGCCCCGCAAGCCCTCCTTGCCATGTGCCCCACTAACCCTTAAGGCAGCCCTGGGAATGACTTAAGAGGCATTTGGTGGCAACTTTGCAGTCGTACTAACGCCAATTAAATATTCATCACTGAATAGCAGCTGCCAATGCATTTACATCCATACAACCACAAATCTGAAGATTGGAGTCAAAACTATTTAAGTAAATGCATGTACGTTTAAAGATCTAATGCTTCTTCTGTACCTCCAGAAGGTTATACAAGCATTAACATTTCAAAGACTTCACCATAACGGCCAAACCTTTGCCGTGCAGTCAGAATGATTCATATTTGATTGCGTTTGTCCTACAATCCCGGTATCAGATAAGACATTTGTTTCAAACATAATATTATTCTGACAGCATCCTCATCGTTACATTATAAAGGAAGCCAATCTTCTAAAGTACTGTATATCATCCGAGTGTTAAAGCAACGAACCAACTATGATGGAATACACAATTTCATACTTGAGGAGGTGTCGCGGATGTTCATTTCAGATAAGTATATAATTAATGATAATCACTGAAATAACACAACCCTAGAGATGCTTTTATTGACCTCTGAAGGTCAAAATGATTGGTAGACATTATCTGGAATGAACCCATGACCATGACTTGGTAGCTTCTACAAGTCGTTTATCAACCACATAATACCTTCAATAACTATAGCAATTGAAACTTGTGAGTGTGGAAAGTTTAAATCTATTTGTATTAATAAAATATAATTGATGTGGTCAGAAAGTTCTAGCTGGCGTTTATTAAGAAGCCAAGTGGCTAGATCACAGAATTATTAAATGAGAAAAAAAGATAACGTATGTATAAGTATTGTTAGTCTTGCAATGTGAGAAATTATTGAGGTGGAGAAAAATGTATCAATTTAGCTTTAACAAAATCTGAAAAATGACTAATCAAAGCAAAGAAATTTTAATGTTTAAATTAAATTTAAAATATTAGGAAGTCGTCGGTCTCAAGCATTTTATTAAACTATATTTAAATTTCAAAAGTTAGTAAAAAAAACCCCCTATAATTCTGGATATAAAAACGTATTGTATGAATTCAAGTTTTTATGTGACTTTTAGTACGAAGATGAATTACTATAATGTCTATTTAACGCAGGATGATTTTTATTCAACAGTTTGTACTGATCTGTGCTAGCAATTCAGAATTGTTCAGTTTATTGAATTAATCAAGACATGATCTTTTTTTTATAAATTATATTATCTCCGTTTTAATAAAATGCACAGCTTGATATCAAAAAGTAAAATTAAAGGTGTGGATTGTACTCCTGGAAAGGAAGTGCTGTGAGTAAATCTAACATACACAGGCATCTAAAAAAAATCTAATTTGAGAGTTAAATTAGTTCTTAATTAAAAAAAATAGGCAGTAAATTGATGAGAAAGATGATTAAAAGGGGCACCATATCCAAAGATACGTATGGTTTAAATTAAATATAGCAAGGTGGTGCAGGAGTAACAGAATATAAATGCTAGGGTTGACTTAGGCTAGACTTAGAACATCAGGTCCGGGGGGGGGGGAGAAAGCCCCTCTGCCGCATAACACTGTTTTGGGTGATCTGGCTCCCTGTAACACCAAAGTTACAATAGGCCAGTTAAAAGATCACTGATCTCCGCAACCGGCCCATTAACAATATGGAGGACTCTGCTGTGTAGGCATTGAAGCTTCATAGTTCATTTCTGCCTGGCATCACATGTCCTTAAAAGGCAGAGTGCCACGGTATGACATCATATCCCGGAGCTGGGAGGGACGGCTGGTGGTGCTGCCCTGGGTTATGAGAGAAGGATGAAGAAGCAGCGGAGGTCCTCTTTACCTTCTGTATCAGTTCGTATTTGTAAGTCCATTCTAGTTCTGCCAGATCCTTTGAATGCATGGACAGTAAGAAGTGCTGCGGAAACTATTGGCGCTACATAATGATAAGTGCTTACAATGTGATTTTAACACAAAATATAGTGATTTATATTACTTACTGGACATAAATTATCCCAAGATTTTCCTTTTCTTATTTAATTATGGTTTTGATTTTGTTTTGATATTTGAAAAACGTACTTGCATCTCTTACTATCGCCTGTTGAAATGTTTCATTGAGTCAGTTATCAGTAATTGGATTTGTAACGCTAATATAACAGATCTTAAGTCTCAACAGCTAATCAAATTGAATTTGTACCGCGTGCCAAGGAATAACTAAATACTTTTCAGTTTTAGCCACAATTCATAATGAACAGTTATTAGTAAAAGATCAGAAACATCATCAATGGGAAATAGTCTTATGTATTCCTTGAAGGCCTTTGCCAAACAGTCCCAGGTGATTAATGCGGGTATTACAGATTTTTGCAAACTCTGAGTAATATTGGCTAGTTTCTCCCCCTGATTGGCTGATACATTTTATTAACATCTTTGATCATGGTAAAGGAAGCATTTGTGTTATATTGATATTTACATTGTCCTGCCCTTGACTAAACATGGTTGGTTTTGTCTTCTTCCATTAGGAAACCACAGTCAGATTTCAAGAGTCCCTGTTGCCATCAAAGTCCTTGATGTTAACGATAACGCACCTGAATTTGCTACCGATTATGAAGCCTTTTTGTGTGAAAATGGAAAACCCGGACAGGTAGGAATCGGATACCCATTAAGACCACAGTGCCCTTAGACTAAACATGGAAATATAGACTGTGACAGCAGATAAGACCCAATATATTTCTTGCTCTAAAGAGTCAGATCTTCATCAGTCGTCAGTCTCGTCTTAGATTCAGGAGCCATATGTCTATCCCATGCTTTACTTTGCTGTACAATCAGTTTTGTTTTTATTATATATCTTTATATTACTCCTATCAAATCATCCCTATGTAATCTTTACTAGGTTAAATAGATTTCCGTAACTAAGAATATACAAAACTTGTGAAAGGCAACGAATATCGCAAATGAGCCAAGCATTAGACATTCTTGTGGAACCAAAGGTAGCTCTAGTCATATATTTTCTATTTCTTATATATATATATTTTTTTATATCTGTAAAAGCTAAAATAAAACCGAGAAGGCTTGTTTAATTTGTACCCTGTATTGAGTACATTTGGAGGACGCATAGTGGTCTTCATTGAAATTCAATGGCGAAAATGGATTCCATGTTAACCAGTATAAAATACAGTTTGTCAAGAGAAAATCAATGAATGCTTAGGTAGAGATGATGCTTTTAAAGGCCATCGAATGTTTCATATGTAAGCTTTCAAGCTACCTTCGCTACTCCGCAGAAAGCATCTGAGTGGTTCTGAGAGGTTATTTAACCCCTTTCCAACCAGCTGGGCCAAGCCATTCATCAAAAATGGTTCAAACAATTATTTCACCGGTAATTGTGTTACCCCCAGACTAAGTGCATTAGCATTTTTAAATGGACTGATATGCATTCTATTGCTTTATTTACGATTCTTACACATATTTTCCGACAGTAAATTGTATCGGGGGGGGGGGGGGGAATATTATATGCGACTAGCATAATTATTGAATAATCATCAAAATGTATCATTGGCCGCAAGCTCAATTAAAAATGTGATGCGGCGGTTCTTAGATGATATGAACTTCCGATTCATTTTGTCCTGTGGATACTTTTTAAAAGCAATGCATGTGATGATATTCCCGCTTTCCCGCTGAGGGTTTATTAATTAAAGGTGATTCATTTTTTTAATGAACTCAGTTTATTTTTTTGTTTAATGGGTTCGGATCATACATGATTTCCATATCTTTGCTAATCCCTGACATTCTGCTCTTCAGTTAATCCCAGCCCTTGAATGTTGATCCACAAAATTCTGTTGCCTACCAAAATGTCTTCTCTTACGAGGATCTATCCAGAAATTCTGAAAACATATTAATAGTGATTTAAAGGGATACTACCCCTCCCGTAATAGATCTATCCTAACTCTTTAGTTACTTTAAGTCATCAGTATGGGTCTCCAGCTATTTTATATGGAAATGAAGCCATGGATGTAATTTCTTTCTTCTAATTACTTGAGATTCTTTCCTGATTTAGGTATCACAATTGGTTCTTTGCAGTACAAAGTTATTCAAGTATAGACTTAAAAGGCCATCACAGTCTTTACTTAAGCCATCTAATGCATTCATTAATGGCTGGAGTATGCACGCCTGGACTGGCCACCTGACGCACCGGGAAAATGCGGTCAGCCGCTGGAGAGCATAAATCCATAGTGTGTGGCCATGTTGGCCGTACTTAAGTCATTAAGCGGACACTGGCCTTAAAGTGCCAGGGCGGCCCTGTTATCACCATATCAGGGACTTTCTGTTTGCTGTTTAAAAGAACTGTCAACTAGAATCAAGAGCAGGTTGATCTCTTCTTTGACAATTTACCCAACGTTTGGGTTTTTATCTCACAGATCATTCAAACCGTCAGTGCCATTGACAAAGATGACCCAAGAAATGGACACTTTTTCTTTTACAGTCTTCTACCAGAAATGGTCAATAATCCAAACTTCACGATCAAAAACAACGAAGGTAAGGAATGTTGATTTTTTAATGGGTAATCTATCAGCTGGGACTGCATTACATAGTGCCGATGGTAAAGATATTTAATGTTAAGTTCACATTTATGAAAATAGAAGTAAAGAATGGTGTTTCTGAATTAAATGCAGACATTATAGTCATCTTCAAGATAAAGTACATGAAATGAACATTTTCCTGAAACATTGGGTCTTTTTTAATGGATGCAGCTGAAGTCCCATTATGAAGTTCCTACCCAGAAGAAAGAGCTTGGTTGGCCTTGTATAATGCATAGTTAACTCAGTGCGATTTCTCCAAAGACTCCTTACTCATCGAATTACACAGGAGTCATCTCAGCCCTTCTTGCTGCTAACAATGACCCTTCGTAATGAATAGTGAAGTTGCGGACTTCAAACCACAGCTCTCCTTCCAGCTCTCCCTTCAGTAAACAGACACCAATGTTTCTTGTTGAAACAGAATTTTGAGTTTTTGACGAAGAGTCGTGCATTTAAAACATTTGTTGTCCAATCTTGGAATTTTTATATCAAGTAATTCTTACCTACAGCCTTTCACACGTTCTTATTTTGCTGCATTAGCTTAATGAAAGAGAATAAGAAATGCAACAATTTAAAAGACGGCTATATATTTTAAAACACAAATATGACATTTGAACAGTACATAACAATTAAAAGAGCTCATAGCATATTCTTTTTTTAAAGGTGGTGGAATGACCTTTTTTAGACAACATTCCCTAAGGCAGTTGAAAGCGTGTTTTATATACAATGAGATGTGTAAACCGACGGCCGCCATGCCCAACAGACGGGGTTAGATTATTCTGAAATAGTTTAAAGGTCACCTTAAAACTTTAGAACGTTCAAAGGATTGTCTAAAGTTCATATCCCTCAATAGGCATAGACTGATAATTATATAGACAATTATCTAAAGTTCAGGTTTTTTAAAACAAAAAGTCAGACTATCTCTTCGCCTAACATTAAGCTTTAAACAATTAGCGTTGATAATGTGCTGCAATGCTAATTGCTTTAATAGCAACTTTAGCACAATGCCAACATTTTTTTGTGAATAAAATTAAAGCATCTGAAATAAAAGTCCATCGTTTATATATATAATTTAGACCTGACATATTAACATTTTCGTGAAATAAGCAGCAAAGTATTTAACATCTTAATACATTTTTTATGTTATAATCATTATAAGTTAATGGTCCCAAAGCTAAGTCTTCAGTGTGTGTTTCATCATTAAAGTGTTAAGGTTAACACGTACAAGGTTTGCAACACATGTGCACCATGAGCAAATACTTCTGTATGATGGATGTAGCACTCGAAGACCTTGGTACGCCGTGCTGCAGGAGTGACACGTTAATAATAATAATGTTATGCATTCACCTTCATGACCACATGCATGAAGCGTCAAATTTCAAGCATTCTTTTATAGGACACGCGAGGACTTATGTTGCAAATAGGGCCTGCACTTGAGTGCGCGACAGTGTGATGTCATGTTTTACCCACTTTACCCCCCTGGTGTCAACAGTCTCGGACATAGGGATGCCCGCATGGGTAGTTAACAGCCACGATGGGTGGCTCATGGGTGGCCATTGATGCTGTGCATTTTGTTCGGGACCCATAACAGCTTTGCAGATCCACAAATGGTATGGAGTGGAAGAAAGCCTTAATAATACAAAGACCAATCTCATTCATTCCTAAAGCAGTCATTTATACAAGTAAATGTACAGATGCCATGTTGCAATCCCCTTCACATAAGTACTTAAGTCTTGCTTAACAATTAAAGTTATTGTTGTGAATAATTATATAGAAACAAAGAATTTGATGATCGTTAAGACCCATTTGGCCCGGTCTAGAATGCCCAATGTTCCGGCTGTAAAGCAAAAAAAACTTACTGAGGAGCCATATGCCTATCCTAAGCATGCCTAAAGTCACTCATTGTATTAACCTCTACCACGTCTGATGGGTGGATGGTCCATATACCCACCTTCATCTTCGTAAAGTGAAAATAAAAATATGGGGCTTTAATACTCTGGACATCTCCCAGGATTGTTAGGTACAAAAATGTAAGTGTATGTATATATATATATATATATATATATATATATATATATATATTAATACACATGTATTTTAAAATAACTGGGCAAATCGGAAAATAATATCATGATTTAGTGAACAAATGTATCAAGAGTGAGTTAACTGGCTACATTAATATATTTTAATTATATAAAAAAAACATTTGGTGGGTCTTAAATATTTAATGTGTCTTTTTTCTATTTAGGAATAACAAAATAACATTGCCAATGCCGTAGATTATTTTTCTTGGCATATGCTACACAGGGCGATAATGCAAAGAAACATTGTGTCCTCCCTGCCTGTTGAGTCAAGCTTTTCCAGTTGCTGTTATGTTGCTGAGAATGAAAGGTTCCAGAGATGACACCCATCTGTTTACACAGAAATGATTTATCGCTGAATAGAAAGTGTCATGGATTAGGCTGAGGGTGGATGCTATTAGCATGTAAAATGTCAACATCTAATTAAAAAAGAAAGTAAGAACAAAGAAGACTGTATAAAATATCTTATGTGCCTGCAGCGTGGAATTTGGGGCTTTTTCTGTTATTTTCATTAGAAGAGCGCTCATTTCTATAGAGAGAGAGAGAAAATTGTACTGACTCGAGTAGGATGGCCAAAGACCACTGGACCCTATAAAAAGCAGAGAGATTAGATCCATGAAAATTTAAATTCAGTACGTTTCTTTTTGGACTGATTTTAGGCAGTTATGGAAGCAGTAAATGCAGTGACAAAAGCCCCTCAAGTATTGGCAAAGCATAATTGGACTTCTTTATGGTTCTTTGACCCCCAGGTCCTCATCCACCAGGGCAGGGCTGACACAAACAAGGATGACAGAACTGGTGGGGATGTGCCACTCTATTGTTACAATATATCCCCTCTAACTCTCTTAAGAAACCAACCATTTTATAAGTAGTCAAATGATCCCTTCTGGATCTTACTTTGAAGAACCTGCATACAAAAGAACTTTAATATAAATAGAATACTATACACACAAGAAAAGATTATCCTCAATTATTTCTGCCCCAGCTTCAGGCCCGTAGGCAGTTGCATATTTACCTCGGGTGCTGCCCTAGGCCTGATCAAGGGCATCACGGAAGCTTCCACAACCACTGTCCTCAATGTGGAGCACTGGGGTATGACTTCATATCCCAATGTTCTGCATCATTCTATGAAGGCTGTTGCGGATAAGCACAGTCTTCCATAGTGTTGACGGGATCAGCGATCTTCCTTGTAACCGGCCGGATTGTGGCAGGGAGGCTGCTGCCACTTCCCTGACACTGCCATCTAGGACTAGTAGATCTGGGCCAGAATATGTCCCTGCATGTAGGTGCCAAATACCACAGTTTCAAAATCCATAAAAAGAACTCTCAAGTATAGCAAAAGAAGAGCGAATATAATATTATCGTAGGGCTTCTGTAACCATTACCGTTTTATTGAGGATTTTTAACTGAGAAGTCAGTCCCATGCCTGTCCCACCTTCCCTTTCATCCGCTGTAGGACATGGCTTATCACAGGAGCCGATGTCCAGCAATGTCAGTTCTGTAACTCTGTGGTGCCTCGTGAAAGAGCGTCGAGAAGCTGAATGCGGGGCAGTGACTTCCGTAGAGGAATCTGTCTCTTCAGTAGGTGGTCAGAGCTTCTAACGGCCCCTCGAGGTCAGGTCATGGCAGGTAACTCAATGTCAGAGAGTGCGTTTTGGCTTTGGTTAGAAAGGACCTTGAAAGATACTTTGTGTGTATATGCCGTATAATTGTTTTATTGCCTCAACCCCACTTAGTGTTTTTACAATGGACACATTTTCTGAACTTTAGTGCATTCAGAAATACAAAAGAACTAATATGTTACATTTCAGAAATGTAGTCGTTGAATTGTACATCACAATGGTTCCCCCGCTGCTCGCAGGCTTCCAGCTGCAAAATCCTTTGTTAAATCTGCTTATTCTGCTCCCCTGGTATATTTTTTTTCCTACTCTCTTTTCCTTGGTTACATTTCAATTCACTCTTTTTGCAGATCATGTTTTTTTTTTTATATATCTAATCATTTCAGGAGTTTTACAAGCAAAATCCCATGAAAGGTATAGATTTTAATAATTTTTCTTGAAAAAATGAATAGTAAAAAAAAACCAAAAGTTGTCTTTTTTTCTTCATATTCATAGCAGCTTAATTTGTGTTTTTTTCCTGATACTTAACAATGGTGTTTTTCCCTTTTCTTTTCTATTTTTATTTCTTACACCTGCTGGCTACATTGCTTTCTATAGCTTCTCTTTGTGTGTGGCGTTGCCCTATTACGTATAGAAACCTGCTGTAAAGACTCAACCCTTAATCAGTCGTTGTTCTTGTCTTAGATTCAGAAGCCGTATGCCTGTCCCATGCATGTTTAAATTCCCTCATTGTTATTAACATCTGCTCTGCTGGGAGACTGTTCCACACATCTACCACCTTCATAGTAGTGTAAAACATCGGTACTTTATATCTAGAATGTTTCCCCTTCATTGAAATGATCTTTCCTCCTGTACTTTAAGTCCTTTTATGTGCCCCAAACCTATAATATATGCTATACGTTATAACTGTGAGTAAAACTCAGTTGGAATGGAATGTCACAAAATCTTAAAGTATGCAGCAAATATGAACATATCGGCCAGCATTTAGTCTTCCAGTATAGTTTTCTACAAGTAAGTGCTGCGTAAATTGTTGGCGCTATATAATAATAGATAATAATAACAATAACAAAGAAGACTTATCAATAGGGGGAGATAATTTAATAGAGTCCAGCACATCCTGAGAACAGGTGTCTAACATGAGGCCAAGGACTGATTAAGGTTTGAGCTTTTATAGCAGGAAAATGGGACAGACCAGACGGGCCGAATGGGGCCGATCTGCCGGCAAAGTCTATGTTTCCATGTCTGGCTTTATTTGCAAAAAAAATGCATTTGTCAAACAAACCTTCACTGCTAGCTTAGCCTCGTGTTTCTAGCGTTTTAAGCCAGAATGCACAGGAAATCATTTTTTTTTTTTGCTCGACATGAATTATAGACAGTCATTACTAATAAAATGCGCAATGTCACCGGATTTTTTATGATGCTGTACTAACGTGATACGTTTTACATTATGTTGAAAGTTCATCCTTTTCATAGGGTGGGTAATAAACTTGGGAGGTTACTACATGAGTAGTTCATTCTTTAAGGACATTCTTGACAGAAAGAATCGTTATATGAGCGGATATTACTGAAATATAAGTCGAGCTTACTGGAAAAATTGTTCTATAGAATATTTAAGGTTGCACGTGCCAAACATCTCCTGAGCTGGGTGCTGCTGGGGGAGGCAAAGTAACTACATCTCCTATAAACCTTGTAAGGTTCCAACGCTGTATATAGAAATAACCACCGAGCGCTGTATACAGTCATAACCCCCTCAGCACTGAAAACAGTAACAACCCCCCAGCGCTGTATACAGTCATAACCCCCCCAGCGCTGTGAACAGTAACAACCC
>VKOC01007217.1:0-32474 GCA_009364415.1 Spea multiplicata
TGGCAGCATATCTCAGAGGGGTACATCTTCAGGACAGAGTGGCAGCATATCTCGGGGGGGGCAGAAACTTTTTTCATTGAAAAAGCACCTAACTTTTAGGGTGCGGCGTATATATTCGGGTGTGGCCTATATCCAAGACAATACGGTATTACCAACTATTTATAAATCATCATATATTGTATATGATTCCAGGGCAAATATAACCTTTGGACAGTGAAAAAAGTTTTTTCAAAGATGAAGAAGTTCCATATAATTAAAAAAAAGGTCTATTTCATATTGACATCAATTTGCATAAATGTTGAACTGACTACTGCATGCTTTGCATAAATGTCTGAGTTAATATGAAATACTTACCAGCCCTTTTCATTTATCTATGCTGTAAAAAGCTGTTGTCCCACCCTCATAACATGTTAATGTCCATTCTGTCTAATGGTACTGATGAAAGGGTATCAGTGTAGCTAAGTATTATACGAATGACCACAGTCAGACCTGCCATTCATTCACACATACACATTGGTCCTTCTCATTCATGCAGATGCTAAAGATTTAGCGCTTAGTCTCTTTCCAAATGTATTGTAAATTATTGACATAGTATGTGGGTCTTATTTTTACTCAGGTCTGTTTAAACAGTATACCCACGGATGGTAGAAGGCTGAGCAATGCTCGGTGTAAGAGTTAAAAGCATTATGTTTATATATAAAAAGCAACCCTGGTGTAGTGATAACATAGGAACAAGCAGAAAAAACATTATGTAGATTACTTTGCACCTCAACAGCTCTCCCAATTAAACTCCCAATTATTCAGATATGTATAAGAAAGGGATTCTGACGCAAAACTTGAAAAGTGGCCTTATCACCACAGAAACCAATGGCATATTGATGCTTATGGCTTTATTACATTGGTTGCTCTGGTGATAAGGCCATTTCTGTACGGCTATGTCCCGGCTGAGAACGTAATTAACCCCTGGAGTACCGGATGTGTAAAAAGCATAGTGGAAGACTCAATATAATATAATATATATAATATAACATTCATCTGAAGTGAGTGACCTATACAAAACAGCAGAAGACTGTTCAGGAACTCTAACCCCTTCTAACGTGTGTTGAAGTATTAGATGGAACAAGCAAACATAAGGCCATATGTGTCTTCAGTTTATTTGTGTTTGCACGGTCGTAAATAACCCCTTCTACTACATACTGCCTAGAATTCGGCTGAGATTCCAGGTAACATCCAACGAAGCAAGAAATGAAAGCATAGACAATCTATCGGTAGTGATAAACCACAGCTTGTGCTATTTCCGCAATATAAAATATCAATGTCATGCAATTTTAATGCATCATGAAATAAAACGACCTGGTTTGGAACTAAATTTCTGTCTGGGTTTAAGGCTTAAACAATTTTCTAGTTAACACCCTCCATATTATAAGTGGACTTCACCGTTTAACACTTTAGATACTGGAGATAACAGTCAAATAAGAAAAGATCTATATTTCTGTTTGTTCGGTATTGGATGTATAGCACGCTTGCTGTGTCCCATTTGTACAAAGATACATTTCACAGTGACACAATTAGGGCGTAAATACATCCATGATAATCAATTGGATAAATGTAAAACCATTTCCACAGCACTCAACATAAGTCTAAAATATTTTAAAAAAAACATGCAGCACATCAAGATTTTTGTCATTTCAGTGTTAAAAAATCTAAACTTAAAATTTGATATAGATTTGTGCACCACTACAGAAAAAAAGGCATTTAAGATGGAATTTAGCTACATAATCTGATGAGCGGGACCCTCATAAGGCCACCATTCTTGGTAGGAACTTTAGATGCCATAAGGTTAGATGGCACGCTCAGGGGCCGGATCCTCAATCACTGTTGTGTCTGCACGTGTAAATTGTATGTATTTGTTAACCCTCCCATCTCTAAATTGTACCGCACTGCGGAATATGTTGGCGCTTGGAAATAAAGGAAAATAATAATAATAAACCAATAGTGTGACTTTTTAAATAGAAACATAGATAAGCCTAACTTTACCCTAAAAAGAAATCTGTTATTTTGTTTTATATGTCTGGCCGTGTTAGAATGATTTGGTTAGTTAGCAAATGCCGTGGAGTACTTTGCCTGCTTGCTTGTGTTGAAGCTAGCGCTGGGGGAAGCGGCTGGCTGATATACAAGAGCTGATTGAGTCCGACATAAAGGGGCTTTTGTCTGGAAGCAGTTACCACTGACCCCGGCTCAGCCTACAAGACCATAATATACAGAGCAGGGACGCGCACGCACCCTGGAGGCGCATCAAGAGCATTCACACATCATACCAAACAACACGGCCATTTAGTGCCATGTGCAAGGAAAATCATTTATATAGCAGATCTTCGAAGAAACGGCAGCTTGTCTCATGGCTAATTATTCTTCTAAATCCAATTATTGTGGCAAGTTACAAGTTTTCCGCTACCACAGTAATGGTCCATTTTAATAATGCATGTTTTTATGTTGCTGCCAGTTGGACTCGGCTGAAACAGACAAGCTACGCGATTCCTACTTCGTTTCCCTTTACATTACCTTGTTTTTCCAAAGATCTTATTCCAAAACGATAGGTTGTCATTGCTACCCATGGTTTTTTTCATTTTTTGTTGCTAGCCTTCTTAGAGATAAACAAACTTTTGTCATTATTTTGTTATTTGGGTTCATAATATTAATGCCAATTACTCACTAATCCCATTACCAGTGACATCACAACAGTAAGGTGCTACTTTTCTCGTATAAATAAGCGCGTATGATGATTCATCAGCCACTGATGCCTTGGTTCATGAATTTAGTTGTCCTCACTCCAACCACCACCGGTAGGATCCTGCTTTGAGCTTTATTAGACCAGTTGAGGATTCCATCTGAGAAAGAGACCTCTGTGGTCCCAATAAAAGGTATCAAATCACACCAGCAGGGTATAACAAGCCAAGGTATATTAGGCAGCTAGATTTATTGATATGATCAGTGAATGTACAATCACATATGGCGGGGTGAAGCAGAAAATAAAATTCCAAGCATAGAACTGTATGCACACGGAGAACAAGGAATAGAAACACAAATTATGCATGTGCAGCGAGAGGGATTGTCCCGATAAAATAATATTGTTTCTAAAAAAAAACAATTTAACCATAACAAAAAAATGCTACTAAATAACGCTTACTTTTTGGCATCTGACATCATAATAGAAACACAGAATTTGACAGGAGATAAGAACCATTCGGTCTACCCATGTCCCCCTCTGTAAAGACTCAGACCTTAATCAGTCTTTGGCCTTGTTTTAGGATATAATATAATGTTATAAACATTATTACTGCATTGCATTATACGATAAATGGGCAGACCTGAAGGTTCAAAGTTAATTATCACATTCATTTCTGTGAGATCCACAACAAGAAAGACTTAAGATTCCTTTTCAATATATATTGCTCTTTAGGACAGATGCATGTGTGTATACATAGATATGTGTGTGTATGTGTATATGTGTATATATATATATATATGTATATATATATGTGTGTATAAGCACTTACATGTTTGTCGTTTACTTTCCAAAAGTAAAAAGCTCCAATAGCGCCAAAGAGGAGAAGCAATGCCCCAGAGATGAGTACAACCGCACCGATTCGGAGCAGGCGGCCGCTGCTGGAGGGTTTCACGGCCAGTGCTGTGTATGCCTGAAATCAGAGGGCACAGGACATCCGACAAATTAGTCAAACTGCCGAAAAACAATCCAAACAAGTAAGCAAACTGCGTAAGTTCAGGAGAGTAGGACAGATATCACTAGCGCTGTAACAATTAGGCATGCACCAGTGCTTCTATTCTTCACAATGCTTTGACAATTTACCTCTCTTAGGATCACTATTCCGGCACGTCAAGATTCCCTACATTCTGAAAGGATGGGTCTGCATTGTGCTCTCAGTATCACATAATCTCATTGAGTAACCTCTGAGTGGGGCTCTGTCATGTTAGTGTCAATAAAGCAACTTGTAATGACAGTCACTGCACGCTCTTCAGCGCGTATCTCCCTGCTCTACACGGCAGCACAAAGAAGACTTGGAGTTTTGGTCCAGTGCTTCTGAGCATTTGGCTTGTGCTTATTGCATTAGCTGTCGCCTCTCATCCGCCTGCGTTATCCTGCTCTCCCCGAGACATATTTCAGAAATCCTTGTACTTTATTTTACTTTGACATCACTAATCCTATTACCATGTAATGATGTCACATGTGATGTGCAGTGTAATGAATAGTAATGGAGTGGCGCCTGGGTGCTGCACTAACCAGTGAATAGAAAAGTTTGAAAAAAACGATCCCTTTCTCTGGATACCCCAAGTCCTTCCCCAGAGACCCCTCGCAGACCCCGTATTCGGAGTGTATGTCAATTCATGATCGCTGGGGCATTTCATTCAAAGGCAGACTTTTTGTACAGTTTAGAAATCACAATCTGGAAGGACGTTACCCCTGATTGCCGTGGTCTACCACTCTCATCACCCTCAGGCAGCTATCTAGACCTGTCATCACCCGTAGCTGATATCCAACTCCCATCACCCTCAGGTGGCAGGTTATTCAAAATGAGGGGCTATCCCTTGCCTACGTGATATGCTTTAAAGGGCGAACGTATTACTTCTGTGCAGGTACAATGCAATTAACCCCTCCATCCCGGGATGCATGTGGGTTGCAGAAGCTAACGGGGTGTCCCGGGAGGGAGTTGTAAGGTGAAGGGCTTTACTTACCGGCGGCAGGCTCTGCTCCACGTCCTCGGGACCCGCTAGGGCAATAGGAACTTTCTCCGAACTATCTGCCATTGTCTGCAGCTGGTCCCAGTCTGAGCCCCCTGGCCAAGCTCGGCAGTGTGATCGGCGCAGGGAGAAGCACGTGACCCGGCCCGTCCATCAAACACCTGCCCACCTACCACCAGCAGGGCCGGAGGGTCTCCTCCCATGTTGTGAAGCTGGGGCTCCATGGCCTCCTTCCTGAACAGTGACTCTTTTTACGCCTTTACCTCAGGAATGCACTGCCTGCTTTGGACATAGAGATGCCCCATTGTTCATTTACCTTACTGGAAATACTTTCTCCCAAATTCTTGTGATGACGTGTACACCGCGCCAAACAGCTACCCCATTCATTCTCCATAACCCCCCCTGTCCTGACGTCCCAGGGTGTGGATGGAGTTCTGTTTATGTAAAGGGTCTTCAAGCCTGAAAGGAAAATATTTTGTATAATATCTACATGAAACGTCTCATTAATTATGCAAATTCATGGGTGTATTCTACAGAATCCCCTCAAATGCATTTGTTCCTTTCCCCACCCAATGGCTTAATGCCCCGCAGCAGATGCATTCGGGCGAATGCGTCTCCTGCACGCAATGCGCGGCTCTGCTGAACACTGCATGCGGGGGTCGGGTTAGACCCCAGTGCGTATGTATAAAGTCTTCCCTTTGATTTCAATGGGTGCATTTATCTGCCAATTGGTTTTACTGCCATTGATTTTATATAGTGCCATCAAATTCCGTAGCTCTGTACAATGGGTAGACAGGACGTATCAAGTAGTATATAACATAACAATTTGACTTACAGAGACAACAGGTGATGAGGGCCCTGCTCAAATAGCTTACAGGAAGTTGAACCAACAGTTTAAGAGGATAACTTTTGTATTCTCCAACTCTGGCTGCGGAGCGTTTGTGCCATTATCCCATTCTTTCTTTTTCCAGATGTAACGTCCTTGAAAATTCACGTTAAAATGTGGAGAATGGGCCGTTTGGTTGTAATTTATTGGTTGTTATAGAAAACACTTCAGCATTTAATTGTCACATTGTGATAACACTCAGCAACTCGAGAAAGGAATAACCTGTGACATATCCTGGCCCGTTCGTGACGTCATATCCCGGCACTCCGCATCAGTGAACAATGTTGAACAAATGAAGTGGGTTTTCAGTACTTGAATGTGGATTTTTTTAATGCATCAACTCAATCACAGGGGTTCATTTGGTGAACGGCACAAAAGTTTAATTGTGTTGAACTATAAAATGCAACAAACGTATCAGACCTGCTGTAAGTGTCAATAAAAGCATGGTCATTAAAACACCGATATTACTGTATTTCCTTTTTTTCCCGTGGTCGTCCTTATCCAGAGAGCATCACTTCGCACCTTTTTCTTGTAATTGCTTGTATTAAAGCTAAGGCTTCACTGAGTTTGCTTGAATTGTTTTTCTTCCCCTTCTGCTGGGTGCTGATTAGTTTCCAGTCAATGCAATCACTTTGCTATCACATTTCTTTAGGCAGATTTTTCTTCCTCCTCCTCTGACCTTAACGCACCATTTCTTCTGTATGTCTTGTTGATGGTTGCGTCCTGACCTGAAACAATACAGACCCCGGATAACAGTATCTCAAAAAGCCATTGTACGGAATGGATGCACAGAAATCCAATCCTACTTTTAACTCGTTGATTTGGCTCCATTACAGAAAGAAGGAAACCCATCGAGCAAATGTTCAAGAATCCTTATAGATCCCTACTGCTGGATAAGGAGCACGAAGGCAAAATCACTAGACTATGGAGCTAGTTAATAGACAATAGCAAACATCTACGAACCGTACTACTGCTAAGAGACTGATCTAGAGTTCTCAGGGGTTCACGGGATAATACTTTGCAATTTGCTCACCATGACACATTGCTAATTGTTTAATTTCATGTTAATTGAGGACATCTTCAATTCCTGACTGTAATAGGGAATATGAGAACAGTATAATTACCAGCTAATGTATAGATTAGAAGAATATTGATTTTGAATGCTCTCTTCCTGAAACAGGGTCTCTGACATTACTAAGGGTGCTGGTTGGATGTAAAAAATATTCTATTTCCATTCTGTTTTATGGGAATTGTCTTTCCATCTATACCAGGTTGACAGAATAGTTTCTTTTTTGGCACAACCTGGCAAGGGTTGTGTTCCCAAAACATGGTTATCCCGGAAAGTGGGCGAGCTCCTTCAATTTAAGGATTGTTTTGAGCAACTTGGGACATGAGGCCACCAAAGCCAAGTGTCATGCTACTTCCAGCTCAGTTAGAAGATAGTGCTTACACAACAGCTCACAAGATGAGCAGGTTGTCTACAGGGTAACTACAGGGTAACATGAACCAATTGCACACTTTTACCGAGATATTTTCTATCTATAATTTTTGTAATTTTGCAACCACAAATATGAGAGGCCTCTTGATGCACATTGTGTTCCATATGAAGGTTTCAGTGGAAATGTACCACAATTATCCACTGCTGAATGTATCCAACTTAGCATAAAATTGATTTTAGTCACTACCTCTATTCCGAATCAAATGGATGTGTTGGATTGTCAGTCTAGACCGTAAACAACCTTTCTACTAAAGAAAATTCAATATTGCAATTATTTGCTTAAAGCTGAAATGGACAGGCAAGGATTGCAATAACATATCTCCAGTGCAACAGTTAATGAGGAGAGGAATTAGATCACATTTACAGATCAGTCATATCTTTCCCAAATCATGATTCTTCCTCCACCGTACTTCTCCATTAGGAAGATATTTTCATGTTGGTATGCAGTGTCCTTTTTATGCCATATTTAGTGCCACGTGTTCTTCCCATACAATTCAACCTTTCATCAGTCTATAAAACATTTTACCACTAGCGTTGTGGAGTATCAAGGTGCTCTTTGGCAAACAGGTGCGCAGCAATGTTTTTTTGGAGAACAGTGGCTTCCTCCGTGGTGTCCTGTCATGGACTTTACACCTGTTTAATGTTTTGTGTATGGAAGACTCGAGATTAGATATGTTAACTAGTTCCAATGATTCCTTTCAGCCTTAAGCTTTTACTCAAGGGTTCTTTTTTTCCTCATTGAGCATTCTGGGTTGGGCCCTAGGAGATATCTTAACTGGGCACCCACTTTTAGGGAGAGTATTACATTGTCTTTATTTATAGACAATTTGTCTAACTGTGGACTGATGAATATGTAAACTCTTTGTACTTTGTCACACTTTCCACGTTTATGCAAACCAACAATTCTTGATTGTAGGTGTTCTGAGGTTTGTTTTGTGAGGCATGACTCACATCAGCAGATGCTTCTTGAGAATAGCAAATTTTAAATGTTTGAGTGTGTTTTTTATGTCAAAGCAGCTCTAACATACACCTCCTATCCCGTTTCATTGATCGGACTCCAGGTTTGCTAAGTGATTAGCCTAGAGGTTCACATACTTTTTCCAACTCAGACTGTGAATGTTTGAATAATGTGTATATAATATGGACAAGAACTATACAAAAAGTTGTGTGTTATTAGTTAAAACAATTACGCTAATATATTCTGGAAGACACCATTAATTATGTATTAGAACATATGAGCTATATAGGCTAGCAACTAATGGAAACCATACATTAAAGTTACAGTAGAATGTAGGACCTCCTCCTATTTGTACTCTTCGGTTTCTTGCATTTCTTAATATCATGTCATGACACTGAAGATTCTAGTCTGGGTGTCCAAAAAAGAAAAGACCTCTCCCCAAAGTTCACAAAGAGAGCTATGGTATATACAAAAAAGTGTCACAGCAAACCACATATTATGATTATTATTATATTATGCTAATGTTTTGGTGTTTGGTAAAGTTTATTGAACTCATTGGTTTTCTTGGGGGAGTTCAAGAGGCTTTCCCTTGGAATGTTACATGAAAGGAAGGACATTATCATTTCTCTTAGACCCTACCACAATGTGAAGGGATGCACTGTCAATTCTCAAATATTCCATATGTGATTGGCCAAGTGGACCCAGTAAGTGGGATTCTGAGAAGTGAGAAATACCTTCTGTGGTTTGGTGGGGCATCTATTTACACATGGAGAAAGTCAACAGGCAACAGTTTGAGTAGAGGAGAAGGAGACAGCTGCCCCATGTTAACACATTTCCCTTGGAATCTAGCACCTAGTTGTGAGCTCTGTCAGTCTCAGGTTTCTCTACTACTCCCTTCTTGGTGTAGGCTATTAGAAAATAAGGGTTTGATGTCATGTGTGATGTTGGCATGAAAATGGTGGCTACCCTCCATAAGTCAGCACAGTTATCAAAACATGGTTAAGTCAACATTGATAGCTATAGCACGGGGACTCAAGATTCAAATGACATAGAGTCCTGCTATGCCTTTTTGTTTGTTCCTTAGCACCTAATAATATTCAGAATAAAAGTGCTAAACCTGACTCTACCCTGTTGGTACAACTGTATGAATTAAAAAATGTACTTTCCATGACAGCCTGCATAAACTGCCCATGTGAACTGAGTAAAAACTCAGATTTTAGTGGATGAGAGGGAGTAACCTTTCGTTATCTAGTTTTGTGTTTGTTCTCCAAGGAACTAAAGGAAGTATAAAGAGCAGCAGCCAACTATGTTTGAAGAGAACGGAAGGTATTGTGGATCTTTGCCAATGTCACGAATTCACAGGAGAGAGGCTCCAGCAGTTTGTCATTGTCAAAAGCAAAATGTATGAAAGCCAAGCCCATTACTCTCTGTGCACTGCTTCATGTTTTTTTATATTATGGAGAACAAGCCAGTGACAGGCAACAGAAAACCTACTCTTAAAACTGATTGTAGATGTAATAAAACATATTCAGCGGTATTCAGATGCTAGCTTTAGTTAAATATAAGGCATTTGCTTCTACATTTGCACCTGTTATCCATGGTAACGAGATATCTGCTTTGTTCTTTTTTTTGTCTGCTAGACATTCATCTTGTTGAAAGTGGTGAATATAACAGAGCCAAGAATCCTTAATGATAAGTTGAAAAAAAAGGACGTTTCCTTTACATTAACATTTTTGGTAACTGTGTTCTTTCCCACTGTACGAGGCATTCTCTGTTTTTTTGTTTGTTTTGTTTTTAATAAAAATCATTACGGTACAAGTTTGATCTCTGCATTTGCTACAGGTAAGAAGCCATTAACAACAGTGGTGCAACACAAAATATTGGGCCCCTGAGCATCACTTTCTGCTTGTATCATGTTTTGGATGTAAAAGGCTGGGTCTTAGAAGATGCCATGGCACAAAAATATAAGGGTTATAATGGAAAAAAAGTTTTATTAGTAAATACTAATTCACATGTAAACTATTTTTTCGTATTTAATAAAAACTATGATTGAGAAAAATGATTTTATTTGTTTCTATTTCCATTTATTTGCCAGTCTGCCCCCATTTATGCACATCTGCCCCAGATATGCCTTATACCCCCCCCTATATGTCACTCCCCCTCCCTGATATGCCACTCTCCCCCAGATATTCCTTTCAACCCCTATTTGCCACTCTGCCCCCAGATATTCTTTATACACCCCGTATATGCCACTCTGCCTCCCTGATATGCCTTCTAACCCCCTATATACCACTCTGCCTCCAGCAAACCATTATAACCCCCCATGCAACTCTTACTTACCCCCCCACATGCCCCAACTTAACGATGCATCCCTAGACTTGTTACCCGGGCTTCAGACTCCCTGGCAGGGCCGGACTGGGACTGAAAAGCAGCCCTGGAAAAATTTGGAGAGCAGCCCCATATAGTTTATCTCACGGTCGCGCTCTTTAACCACACGCACCCCTTATATATACCTGCGTCACACTATTCACCATTCTTTTTATCTCATTATTTGTATTAAAATGCCAGAGAGCAAAAAAGTGTTAAAAGGCCCTCTGCCTCCCTGATATGGCTTCTAACCCCCTATATGCCACTCTGCCTCCAGAAATGCCTTATACCCCCTATATGCCACTCTGTCCCATGATATGCCTTTTAACCCCCTGTATGCCACTCTGCCATATAGGGGTCAAAAGGCATATCATGGGACAGAGCGGCATATAGGGGGTATAAGGCATTTCTGGAGGCAGAGTGGCATAAAGGGGGTTAAAAGGCATATCATGGGGCACTCTGCCTCCCGAAAAGCCTTATGCCCCCCTATATGCCACTCTGCCCCCGATATGCTTTATACCCTCCTATATGCCACTCTGCCCCATGATATGCCTTTTAATCCCCTATATGTCACTCTGCATCCAGAAATGCCTTATACCCATATATGCCACTCTGGCATATAGGGGGTTAAAAGGCATGTCATGGAGGCAGAGTGGCATATAGGGGGACATAAGGCTTTTCTGGAGGCAGAGTGGCATATAGGGGGACACACTTACATACACACACATGCTCATTTTTTTTGTTTTTAACACATACAAAAAAATATTATACATTTTGTACAAAAAATACATTATTTTACTCACCTTCTACTTCTCTTGACTTCCTGGTTCTTCTCTCTCCTGACAGGATGCCACTGACCTGACATCCGGTGCTGCAGCAGTCTGCGTGCGAGGGGGCGGAGCTTCTACCTCACGCTGCTCCCATCACTATGCAGCCATCCGACTGCTGGGAAGGTAATGTAACCGGCCGGTGCGTGCTGATGCCGCCGGCCGGCTCTGCTTTAACACTTTTTTTTTATTTATTTATATGGTAAGCTGGATCGGGTTGCCATATAAAGTAAAAAAAAGTATTAAAGCAGAGCCGGCCGGCGGCATCAGCACTCACCGGCCGGTTAGATTACCTTCCCAGCAGGCTGATGGCTGCATAGTGATGGGAGCTGCGTGAGGGTGAAAGGTCCGTGCGAGGGGGCGGAGCTTTCACCCCTCACGCTGCTCCCATCACTAGGCGGCCATCGCACACGGCTGCTGGGTGCCGATGCGGCCGGCCGGCGATACTGTAATACATTTTTAAAATTTAATATGGCAAGCCGGACCAGCTTGCCATATTAAATTAAAAAAAAGTATTATAGTAGCGCCGGCCGGCTGCATCAGCACCCAGCGGTCGCTCAGATTAGATTTTGGGCAGCCTGGGGGCAATTGCCCCCCTGCCCAGCCCGCGCCCCTGCCCAGCCCACGGACCTGCCGGCCCACCGGGAAATTTCCCGGTATCCCGGTGGGCCAGTCCGGCCCTGCTCCCTGGTCTTTAGTGGGGGCAGCTGCTGCTGGCCCGGTACTTCCACCAGGGCTTCTATGACTGAGCACCAGAAGGTCATGTCACGCCCGTGCATCAGGTTCAAAGAGCCTACTTGTGCCTTAAATATGCACAGTGTTGGATAATGTCTGCGCATGCATGTGTGACAGTCAGTGTGTGTATCTATAATTAAAAAGATGTATGGTGAAGTACAAATGCAGTAAAACTGCAGTAAATGTGCAGTAATACTGCAGTAAAAGTGCAGTATTGCAGTTTTTTCATGTCCAAAAAACTGCAGTATTACTTCAGAAAAACTGCAGTAATTTTTTCATAAGGCGCGCCCATCAAACACTGCTTAATACCTGCTAATTGACACAGGACACCACAGTGCACGCTGGGGGGGGGAATATATAGAAACACAGAATCTGCTGGCAGGTCGGCCCCATCCGGCCTCCGTCTATTCTGCCTGTTCCTCCTGCTGTAAAGACTCAAACCTTAATCAGTCATTGGTCTCATCTTAGGTTCAGGA
The DNA here is from genome assembly GCA_009364415.1 of Spea multiplicata. Taxonomy (NCBI): domain Eukaryota; kingdom Metazoa; phylum Chordata; class Amphibia; order Anura; family Pelobatidae; genus Spea; species Spea multiplicata. The sequence continues at coordinate 12,506 of VKOC01007217.1, forward strand.
TCCATATGCCTATCCCATGCATGCTTAGTTTCCCTCGCTGTATTAATCTCTACCACCTCTGCTGGGAGGCTGTTCCATTATCTAGCACTCTCTCAGGAGCCATTTGCCTATCAATGATTACATTTCCTTGTGTGTGCAGTAACAGTGAGGTAATAATACTAAAAGTATTCTAGAATAACTGGACTGATAACAGACTGTTCTGTGATTACTAATAACATTTCCCATAATGATGTGAATTCCAGATTATTTCCTTTCTGACGTCAACCGGCTCAACCAGGAATAACCAAATTATTTATCTATTGCTGTAAAACCTGGCCAAACAGGGAGAGATCAGTGCCCTATTGCTATATTTTGGGTTTGGATCTTCCAAGTACATTATTTTACGTTTATCAGCATGGAACCTGTCGTGCTTTCCGCCGTTCTTCTAACTAACTTACACTATTAGCCATTTATTTGGTTTGTCCCACCAATTCCTGGTTGCAGATCTTTGTGTCGTCTGCAAAAAGACATAACAGACAGTTCGTTGGGAACGTCTGCACCAGTTTTTATTTTCTTTGGGCCAGAGAAATGTAAAAGGAACCAATCGCACAAAGGAATGGGAGACATTTAATGATTTATTCATAACTATGATGTTTGTCTCAACCTATAACCAAGAGGAGGTTCAGATGTTGTCAGGTGTTGAAGATGATGTAACGTTTTTCCTAACCAGAAGTCTTCTTCTCACGAACTACAACCTAGATGGAGTTCAGTTGTGTTCAGGTGTTGAAGGTGATGTTAGGTTTAATGCTGTTCCCTGAGGTCCGGTGCGAGCAGGCGTGTCAATCCTGCCGCATTTGTGGCTTCCTCAGATGTTTTAGGGGAAGTCAGACGTTTAACCAAGGTTTCTAAGAACCTGAGCTCTGAAGGCTTAAGTCTAGGGGAAGTTGGAGTATTACCCATCCCTCGACTGATGTTCCGGTCGGCTGGTGGTGGTGAGAGGTGGGGTTTTTGCAGGACCTCCACTTTGTTCTTCAGGCTCATGATGACTCGATCGGCCCTTTGTAACGCCTCGTGGCTGGTATTAAGCTCATTGAGGATGTCACTGAGAGCCGTCTGGGTGGCACTGAGCTCCCTGCGAAATTCAGTGTCCGCCTTCTGAGCCTTGTCCTTACACAAGCTTAATTCCTTCTTCAACTCATCCACCTTTTGCGTCAGCCCTTTCTCTAAGCTCTCCATGGCTGTCATTTTGTTTTTTAAAACCTCTGCTTCATCCTTGGCAGCTTTGGCCTCTGACTGCTGCTTGCGTAATGCACTAAGCTCGTCCATAGCAGCTTTGGCCAGCATTTGCTGCATGCGAAAAGCACATTGTTGTTTGTCCAGATCAGCTTTGGCCTCCGACTGCTGCTTGCGAAATGCACTCATTTGCTCGTCCATAGCAGCTTTGGCCAGCTTTTGCTGCATGCGAAATGCACTCCGTTGTTTTTCAATGCTGACTGTGGCTTCCAACTGCTGCTTGCAAAATTCAGTCTGCTGTTTTGCCATGGAAACTTTGGCATCCAACTGCTGCTTGCAGAATTCAGTCCGTTGTTTCTCCATGGCAGCTTCGGTCTTCAGTTGCTGCTCCTCACAGCTGAGCAGTTGTTCCTGGAGGCCTGAGCATTTTGTGTCCATATCCCTGAGCTGCCTTTGTAATTCCCATATTTCTTCGTCCTTCCTCTTGACTCTGTTGTTCATGTCAAAAGCCAGATCCATCCATTCCTCCTTCTCCATCCTTGTTGAGCGAAGTTGGGCACTCAGGCTGTTCACCTGCTCCATCAGCTGTCTAGCATCAGGGATGGCGTCCTCTCCTCTGGTGTCAAAATACAGCCTTTCAACTAGCTGTCGACCGTAGACCACTTGGGTCCGGCATGTTGGACATGGTTTTATCCTGGCATTGCCAAACCACTGCGTTAAGCACCTATGGTGGAATGTGTGCCCGCAGTGAGTCGCTGCCACATGGCTCGAATTATCGAAAAAATCCAGACAGATAATACAGCTTCCCTGAATCGGCATGGCTGCTGTTCAGAGTCACTTCACACTGTCAAAGAAAATGTGTGCGTGCAGCCCTTTTATGCCTGCTGCGAGTGTTCTAATGTGATGTCATAGAGCGAACATTCTATGTCACACGGCTTACCATGTGACAAATATAAACTTCTTATTGGCCAGTGTTCGATTGTTTGTGATGTCATAGAGTAACCATTCTATGTCACACGACTTGTGAAAACGCTGAACTGCTTATCTAAATGCTTCCTATTTATTTTTATTGAATTTCATTGGTGATCATCTAGGTTCAAAGAACAATTCCACCGCTGTCATTCCACAAACTTAATTCCTTTTTCATATTCTCCTTCGCTTGTGTCAGCAGCCAAAAAAAATGGAGAGGTCTTTAAAGGTTTTAACACAAACCCTTAACTCTTTCTACTACTGAATTATTTACAGAATTATCTTTTATTGCCATTCTGCCACAAAGGGTTTCCAGTAGATGTCGGGGAAATTGATAATCTATGGATTTTCTTAATAAGAATGTAGTAATATCGATGAACCGGTCGGCTACATAAGGTTCCATAGGAAAGAGCATATCAACTCTTAAATCAGTTGATATAAACCGGTCTACTTTGTATATGGCATATTGGAGTTTTTTCTTTAGTAAAGTAATAAATACCACAGTTGGCATGATATTTGGAATGCATGTTTTTTCTCAATCCAGAGACCAACACAATAATATGCTTTCTGTTAGATAAAACCGGCAAGCCTTTTTTCTTACTATAAGAAAAAGAAAGCTACGATCCATCTGCTGGTTTGTTTTACTTAAGAAGGTCTGTTAGGAAATGGGAATTTGATGAGAGACAAGGCAGAATGTCCCCTCCTCATCGGTATCCCTCTAAAAGTACCGCAGCTCAGTTGGGGTACAGGTAACTGAGGGGCCGGGGGATAGGATGAATTACCACTTCACATTAACCCTCAATTTCACTCCAATAACCTGAAATAAACCCATTTGTAAAGAATGTTTAACGTCACTAAATCTCTGCCACAATAGCCATAGCTACAATGTTTCTTTATAGCATCACAAAGTATTTATTATTTAATAATAATGTAGATTAATCACATATTTACAATACAGGGATATTGTAGCCCATCTTAAAGCCCACAGAAATAATCACTCTGAAGCCCCTGTATTATGGTGTCTTTGGGAGATCAGAGCCCTATTACTATATTTTGGATTTGGATTCACCAAGTACATTATTTTACGTTTATCAGCATGGAACCTGCCGTGCTTTCCCCCGTTCTTCTAGCTAACTTACACTATTAGCCATTTGGCTTGTCCCACCAGGAATGTCTACCCAGTTGAGGAGCCTTGTATCATCTACAAAACGACATAACAGACAGTTCCTTAGGAACGTCTGCACCAGTTTTTATTTTCTTTGGGCCAGAGAAATGTAAAAGGAACCAATCGCACAAAGGAATGGGAGACATTTAATGATTTATTCATAACTATGATGTTTGTCTCAACCTATAACCAAGAGGAGGTTCAGATGTTGTCAGGTGTTGAAGATGATGTAACGTTTTTCCTAACCAGAAGTCTTCTTCTCACGAACTACAACCTAGATGGAGTTCAGTTGTGTTCAGGTGTTGAAGGTGATGTTAGGTTTAATGCTGTTCCCTGAGGTCCGGTGCGAGCAGGCGTGTCAATTCCTCCCGCATTTGTGGGTTCCTCAGATGTTTTAGGGGAAGTCAGACGTTTAACCAAGGTTGCTAAGAACCTGAGCTCTGAAGGCTTAAGTCTAGGGGAAGTTGGAGTATTACCCATCCCTCGACTGATGTTCCGGTCGGCTGGTGGTGGTGAGAGGTGGGGTTTTTGCAGGACCTCCACTTTGTTTTTGAGGCTCATGATGACTCGATCGGCCCTTTGTAACTCCTCGTGGCTGGTATTAAGCTCATCGAGGATGTCACTGAGAGCCGTCTGGGTGGCACTGAGCTCCTTGCGAAATTCAGCGTCCGCCTTCTGAGCCTTGTCCTTACACAAGCTTAACTCCTTCTTCAACTCATCCACCTTTTGCGTCAGCCGCTTCTCTACGCTCTCCATGGCTGTCATCTTCTTTTTTAACACCTCTGCTTCATCCTTGGCAGCTTTGGCCTCTGACTGCTGCTTGCGAAATGCACTAAGTTCGTCCATAGCAGCCTTGGCCAGCATTTGCTGCATGCGAAATGCACTTTGTTGTTCGTCCAGAGCAGCTTTGGCCTCCGACTGCTGCTTGCGAAATGCACTAATTTGCTCGTCCATAGCAGCTTTGGCCAGCATTTGCTGCTTGCGAAATGCACTCCGTTGTTCTTCCATGCTGAGTGTGGCTTCCAACTGCTGCTTGCAAAATTCGGTCTGCTCTTTTGCCATGGAAGCTTTGGCGTCCAACTGCTGCTTGCAGAATTCAGTCCGTTGTTTCTCCATGGCAGTTTCAGTCTTCAGTTGCTGCTGCTCACAGCTGAGCAGTTGTTCCTGGAGGCCTGAGCATTTTGCGTCCATATCCCTGAGCTGCCTTTGTAATGCCCATAGTTCTTCGTCCTTCCTCTTGACTTTGTTGTTCATGTCAAAAGCCAGCTCCATCCATTCCTCCTTCTCCATCCTAGTTGAGCGAAGTTGGGCACTCAGGCTGTTCACCTGCTCCATCAGCTGTCTAGCATCAGGGATGGCATTCTCTCCTCTGGTGTCAAAATACAGCCTTTCAACTAGCTGTCGACCGTAGACCACTTGGGTCCAGCATTTTGGACATGGTTTTGTCCTGGCATTGCCAAACCACTGCGTTATGCACCTATGGTGGAATGTGTGCCCGCAGTGAGTCGCTGCCACATGGCTCGAATTGTCGAAAAAATCCAGACAGATACTACAGCTTCCCTGAATCGGCATGGCTGCTGTTCAGAGTCACTTCACACTGTCAAAGAAAATGTGTGCGTGCAGCCCTTTTATGCCTGCTGCGAGTGTTCTAATGTGATGTCATAGAGCGAACATTCTATGTCACACGGCTTACCATGTGACAAATAGAAACTTCTTATTGGCCAGTGTTTGATTGTTTGTGATGTCATAGAGTAACCATTCTATGTCACACGACTCGTGAAAACGCTGAACTGCTTATCTAAATGCTTCCTATTTATTTTTATTGAAATTCATTGGTGATCATGTAGGTTCAAAGAACAATTCCACCTCTTTTCATATATGTTAGAGTGTATATGTTAGAGTGAGTGTGTGTTCTACTGTGTATGCTATTTGCTTCAGAGGGGCACTTGGGCTCATCTGCCCTCCCCACCCGGAGCAGAAGATAACAGCCATCCCCTGATGTTCAGACATTTAAATCATAACATCGAGCGCAGTTCTTTTAGCAACTTTTTAGCCACTGTTGATTCTACTTTGGGCACTTCCCATGACTGTAGCAGTTCTGTAGTGAAAGATAAAATCTTCTTCTGGCTAAGCCCAGCTTTCTGTTAGGATGGTCCCATTCCTCTTTTATTAGAAAAGAAAGAGAGTAGAAAGTGCTTCATGGACCAGGAAAGAGCCCTTAAAGGTTGTTAAATTGTACCATTTTTCTGCCTTCCTAGTCTGTCTCTCTCCTTATGTACCACCAAGGTTAGTAGGGAATTACTGTACTTTGAGAAGGGCCTAAGGAGTCTTGGTATGATACATATTTTATGTATCCAAATGGTGCCTGAACATATTTTGTATGTGACAATGTATTATTATTATCATTGTTATTATCATCTTTTATTTATATAGCGCCAACAATTTACACAGCGGCTCTTATGATTCATATATTCAAGGGGAATGACAAAACGTATATTTTATATTGCATTACTTTCAAGTGTCCAGATGTGCGTAACTGGGGGGGAAGGTTGAAAAAAAAGGAAATAAAAACAAAATATTTTTCTCAATCATAGCTTTTATTAACAAAAATTGTTCACATAGTTTACATGAATTAACATTTACTGGTAAAACTTTTTTCCTATAGGGTCGTCTTATATTCAGGCTTTTTCTTTTTTTCATAAATTAATATTCAGATCGAGCAAATACGGTAATTGATGCTGAACATACTTTAGTTTTTAGATCAGAACATTACATTTAAACATATATTGAATAGTGACTAGGGCGATTAAATACATTGTTACAAGTTAGTGGAGGCCAACTTATATTATTGTTTATTTATCTCCTCTTTTATATTGAAGTGATTTCAACCATTGACAATAAAAGGCAAGATTTGTTCTAATTATAAGAGTTCATTTGTTACAGTCTTTTTCAAGAAGCTCAAAGCCAGTCACAGACGTGACTAAATAACTAATTGACTCAGAACTAATTAACTGCTGCTGAGATGGTTTATTCAGAAAATGTGATGTATGATAACATTGGGGGTTATGGGAAATACATTAACATTTAACATATTTTTTTTTAAATTTTAACTATTATTAAACATGAAGATTAATTTCTGGTCCCACCCTGACGTGGACTTCCTTTTCCCAGCAGTGAGCTTTGGCTAATTAAAATAGTTTTTTTCGTTTTTTCAATTTGTTGACATAAATAGTGACTGACAGTATTAATTATTGCTCTGTTGTGAGAGTTCGCATGCATGGAGGATCTTTGGTTAAAATGCAAGTTTTGCACATCTGTCAGAACTTTTTTCAAGCATTTACTCTATGGGGGTGTAATACTGTGAGCTGTAATTGAAATAATAGTAGGACTTTTCATTTATTTCAGTTCCAGAATTGACCAAATCAAGAAACCAAAACATTATTAGGCTTTGATGGAATAGCAGTGAGGCAAGAGTCCAGCTGGAGAACCTGCCCATCATAGTTTATTTGGGTTCACAAAGGTTTGACTTGTGTCAATTAGAATCAAACTCAAGTATCTCAAACCAGCTGAAATGGAAAATTAACTTATATATATTGTCTAAAGCAGGGGCGTCCAACATGCGGCCCCCGAGACCTCGAGGTGCGGCCCACGTGAGATCGGCAGCCAGGGCAACCGGGATCACAAGAGCCCTGCTACTTACCTGTGGGAGGGTCTTTTGTACTGCAGTGGAGGTGGAGCCCAGCAGAGTTACGTGAATGTACGTGATATCACATGACTCCGCTCCAGTCCTGCTTCCTCTGTGCAGTACAGGAGAACGCAGAGGGAGGCCGCGCCCCCTGCTGAAGTCTGTGAGCGGCATCAAGAGCTGTAGTGCAGGTAAGGGGGTGGGGGAGGGTGAGTATGCGTGATTGAAGGGATGAATCTGTAAATGAATGAGTATATGAATGAATGAGTATGTGAGTGATAGCATGGAACCTAGCCAGTACATACTGAAACCTAGCTAGCTGTCCCCCTTGTGTATTGATGCTGCTAGCAGTATGGGGTCTGCACATCACTTACAGCCACCCTGTACCAGGATGTACTGGCTGACTTGGCATGACAGGAGTGTGATTGCTAACAGCAATCACAGTCCCATCATGCCTAGGTTCCAGCATTGACTAGGTTAGCAATCACACTCCTGTCATGCCAAGTCATATTGCTGCATTTTTTTGTCCAATTGTGGTGTGTTAAAAATGTGTTTGTTTTTTTAAGTGAACTCTGAATTTTCGGTTTTGGTCCAGAATTTTCATGTTGGTGCATCCCTAGAATAAATAGAACTATTTAATTTTTCCCTTACAAAAAATTACTGCAGTTTTTTTGAAGTAATACTGCAGTTTTTTTGGACATGAAAAAACTGCAATACTGCACTTTTACTGCAGTATTACTGCACATTTACTGCAGTTGTACTGCATTTGTACTTCACTGTACTGCAGTTTTACTGCAGTTATTTTTGTAAGGAAGTACAAATGCAATAAAGCTACAGTAGATTGAAGTACAACTGTATGTTTGCAATATGATAACGTATAGGTGCAGTAAATGTGCAGTCATTTTTCATAAGGGTTAATTTTCCTGAATCCTGAATTTGTAGTCAGAAAACTTCCTAGGCCCAGAAATCAGTGAGAGGAAAAGTAAAGGTTTTGTGTCATTTACTTTATTTTAATCTGCATATTTTATTAAAGGCCATATTTTATCACGGTGAAAAATGAGTGCGGCCCTCGCACGTACACAATTCTGATGAAGTGGCCCACTGCAGAAAAAACTTGGACACCCCTGGTCTAAAGTTAAGCCGATTGTAGCTACAATCAACTCGACTTAAATTGACTTGTGGTAAGTTGATATAAAAAAGCATAACAAAATATTTATTCACAGAAAGTCAAGTTGTGTTGAGTTGACCTGTAAATTTAGTTGAAAAAAGCCTTCAACAAAATCAACCCCCCCCTTATCTTGACTGACCAAAGTCGTCAGCACCCCCATAGCAGTTTTAGTGATCCAATGAATTGTTCTAGATTACTTATTCAAGTCCTCTTAAGTCAGTTTAGTCACTCGTACAACTAGAAGTTAGGCAATTTAAGCTGTCTAAGATGCTAAAAGAAAATGAAACAGGGTTTATATTGTGTTTTTTTTTTGGTGGTTTACTTTAGTAACAGGTTTCACCCCACATGCATTGGAGCATGTAATCCTTATATTCTTTTTTTATCAGTTAGAAAACACGTTTCAAGTAGAATCAGCAGGATTATTCTTTTGGTTGCTATAGTAATTGCACTGCTTTAACCATGTCGCAGTAGCTCTTTATAAATAGCCTCACAAATAAGTACTCAATAAGGAAGTCTGTGAATGTTAATAACTATTATGTTCTGTGCTCAGTTAATATAAGTGTAAAAGCCTTATTAAAATGATCTTGAAATACTACTGTTTTCCAAATTATTCGATTAACAGAATATTTTTTTCTCATTAAGCGATTCATTTTTTTCAAAGTGGGAAATCAATTCACTTCTAATTGTTTATACTGTTATTGTTATTTGTATACTTTTTCACATACTTTCACTAAAATACATAGTAATCTTCTCATGAAAATGTATCCATGTGTATTGTAGTAATATATAGACAAGTGCAAAATGTATTGCTTTCTGTAAGACATCTCATTTTGTAAGCACACTCCTGTTATATGGAGTAAAAGTAATTGGTTGCATTCTGACGCAGGTAGAATCATACAGTGCTGCTCTCTACATGTTCTTGGAGCTAGTAAGAGACTGGCTCCCTGGAAGCCGTGTAACTAGACTAGACTTACTCAAACTAGTAGCTTATACCCCAACAGATGTTAATGTTTGGACCAGCATAGCAGATACAAAGACTGGGCCATAGCTGCAAATAAGTAAGTGATAAACACATGTGACAACTGATGGATCTGTAGGATAATTACATTTATTATTCCTTTATTGATTTATTGACGTGAATTAAATTCTTCATATCCTTAAAAAAGGATGATTGGGATGGGAAGCAGAGTTGGTATAAGGGTCTGCTTGCAAAAACTAGGCAAAAACTCATTTTGACATCCTCTTAGATCAGCCCATTTGCAATATCACTTCTGTATTCTGTTCCAGTTATCCAGGATAGAAGGTTGGGAAGTATGAACTTGGCATGTACCTCAACAGTCTCATAGAAAAGCTGACGGACACCCATACTGGATAGAAAGATGCACACAATGCAGTCTTGGCCTTTTCAGCAGGTTACTGCCCTAACCTTTTTTTTAAGCATCAATGATGTTAATTCTCACATTGAGTGTGTTAATTGTGTTTTGTCCCTAGCCATGTTCAAATGATATTATCATTTATACTCAATACACAGCACTTGCATTTTCTGCTTTTATAGAAAATTAATTTAATTTAAGCTCTGTTACCAAGCTATAAAGACAAAACTGCAAACAATTACTTTCCACAAATGAATCCAAGGTCTTATGATTGCTTTTGTTTCTCTAATTGAAAACAACAATAGTGTAAAAAGACCCCCCCCAAAAAAAACATGCAAAGACTCAGAGGGACCTGGCTGCCTCTATTGGGATAAGTAAGACCCACTTAGTACCATCTGGTAAACACCCTATAAATAATGGTAATAGCATTGTGTTATCATCATTCTAGCCCCATGCAGATTGCAGGCGCATGAAATCAAGTTTATGAATAAATAAGATGAGTTCAGTATAGTTCATTTCATAAAAAATAGAAGCATTGCAAAGTTTAATTGTAGGATAATAGGCTTCCTTTTATTTATCAGTTGAATACACCTGCGCACACCACATCATTGACTGAAAACCTTGGCATTGTGCGCTAATGACAAAGTTTTTGTTTTAAAAGGGAGACTTTTATGAAAGTATTTATGTCATTGTTTGGCTTGATGTCCTTCAAATATTTACTTATCTGTTTTATAAATATTTAATATAATATTATGTTTAATATAATAGCAACTATGCACTAAAATGTATATAGTGTTTATGGACATATGTACATGGACATATGTACATACATGTAAATGAGTCACCCAATTTTAATTTCTGGATCTCATTCAGAGCCTGAAATGAAAATTGGTTGACTCATTTACATGTATGTTACATATGTCCATAAACGTAGAGATTATGAATTATGTTTTGCTGGTTTCTGCTTCTATTGATCTAGCAGCATTGATTCTTGCTCCTGTAGAGTTCTGGGACTTCATGTTCTAGCAAACCTCCTTTCACCAGTCAAGGTAATGAGTGGTGGAGAGTGGTGATAGTCATGTCTGCTCTGATGTTCAATAAGAGAGCTGCTGGTGTCTCCAGAGTAATTGTATGTGCACCAATATCCAGGATGTGCACCAGCATCCAGGACCCACATTATACAATCAGCCTCCTATTAACAAGGATATGGCAATAGGCCTTGTTGCAGACATTTCACTAAATACTTCACTGGGATCAATAATTGTAATTTTGTGTAACCTCTTGTTTCTGCAAGTCGAATTGTTATGCTATATACTACTTGTCCTGTTTACCCATTGTACCGCACTGCGGAATATGATGGCGCTGCATAATACAATAAATAATAATAATAAACCTTGTCATGGACACAGAAATGTTGCCTAACTCTAATGATTAGTACCCATGTTCTCACCCATAAGGTAATCTAAAATAGAGTTAAATACATTTAGAGATGTCTCTCCCTACTCTTCTATGGAACCCTGTGCTTGGTAGAGGTGTTTGCCTCTTAGCAGCCCCTGGTGGCCAGTAACCATATGATTAGTAGAAGAAGAGTAGCTAAGGAGTAAAATGTTTCATGCCACCGTTGCATTTTATTTATGACTTGCACGGGTTGGGTTGATAAGGGAATTTTAGAGGGAGTGTGTATGTATCCATGCATGTACGTAACAGTGAATTTGCATGTGTTAGCATTAGTGTGTATGTGTGTCTAAGTAGGAATATGCATGTGGATGTATGTGTGTATTAGCAGAAGTGAGAATTAGGGCTGCAACAACTAATCGATAAAATTGTCAACAATTTTCATTATCGATTAGTTGAATCGATTTTATTAAATATAAGATGAGGGTAAAAAGGCATAGATATAAGGGGGATATAAGGCATATCAGGGAGTACAGTGACATAAAGGGGGTATAAGGCATAAGGGGGAATTAATATTTACTAGTAAAACTTTTTACTATTTAGGTAATAAAACCTAGTTTGAGACATATTGTGTTTGGGTTCCTGCACCTTTAAAATTGTCATTAAAATAGGAAAGTGATTAGCCAAAAGCCATTGAGATAATGAAATACAATGACACATATTAATGTCAAGTTCTTTATTCTGCTGTTTTTTTTAACACTCGGTTTTGTTCATTAAATTACTTTAAATAGAAAAAATGGCATATTTTTTTTTAATCTGATTAATCGAGGTAGGAAGAAATCCCCACTTAATTTGCTTGCCCATTCGCATTAAAAGTACGAAACAGGCAATTTTCGTTACAAAACAAGTTTGTACATATCCGAATGCACAAGTATAATTGAATAAAGAGAACTAAATGGCAGGCATAGATCACAGGTTGCACACCCCAAAGACAGCCCTGGCACCCAGATAGCACCCACAGGACTTGCCCAGCACTCAGATTGGATCTGCCATCTTTTTCCCTAAACAACCTGTTAGTGCCATCTTTGTTCACAAACAGCCACTGTCACTGTTACCCCGGGTAAAAGACTGCATGTATTCAAGTGTGCTGCTAGCTAGATGGACTTTTATTTCTATAAAACAACATCAGGTATTCGAGATGCCCTTTTGTTCAGATTTATGTACTTTGGTAACTGCATTTATATTAATTGATGGATTGATTTAATAAAAAATGTGCTTTGATACCCAAAAATATTTAAAATTTAAACAATAATAGGTATATATTTTAACAGGGATTTGCCATAATATGGTAAATTAGTTTCATTTTAATATGTCACTCTACATAAACAAAAAATATTGTTGTTGTCAACTCATTTGTGTGTAAATACTGGTTGAAAATGCAACATGCAGGCTTTGTATGGCCAGAAAAACCATTAGGTTTTGTTGACTTATTCTGTAAGCTTTCTCTGTTTCAATGAATTCAATTTTAATCTCAGGCTTTCCTGTACAGAGCTGACCTCCATTTTAGAAAATTGAATCAATTTTATTTATGATGAATGCACATTTTATTTTTTTTTCCATTATGACGAATACTACAGCTATTGCATCAAGAGAACTCATTTTTCATACCGCAGTGGGAGGAATGAAAATACAAAATTTTATTAAATTGAACTCTCTCAAATACACTGTGTTGCTCAGGAAAGGAAGTACACTCTGTACTATAATGGACAAAAAGCCAAGCATTTTATTCATTGTCATTTTTCCATTTAGTTATGGATTATCATTCTTAAAGGTAAAATGTACCCTTTTATGAAAACAGATTTTTCTTTATGTTTTATAAATATGGAATTACTAATAGCTTGTGATTTGCATAGATATTGCTATGGTGTATAATATAAAATACCATTGGGGCTTGGGGGACATTAAGGAATCTCAGACCCATTAATTAAATGGACTTTCATAGGCAAAAGCATATACATCTTTTAAAGTAATTTTTATTTTCTGTTTAATACATGATAATCAGAGGTTATAGAGCATTGTCCTCTATTATTGTAGCCTGATCCTAGTACGTATAAGATGAAAAATATTAATTACATGGCAGGTTTTTTTTTTCTCCATCACTATTACTTAAACTTTCTGAAAACACAATAAGAACATTGATTAAAACAAAAATTAACTATTTCGCTATATTGGTATAACATTTAAACAATTCACGGGAATACATAAAATAGACTGTAAATAGAAATAATGACGGTGCTCTACAGAACAGAAAGCCACAAAATAGCCCTCACCAAAATGAGAGCAAAGTGTAAAGGAGCTCCACCTGTCTGCTGGATACAAAGTATCTCAACTTAAGATACTGACTGAAGAGTTGGTCCCATCTGAATAAATAATTTGTTGGAAAGTACTCACCAAAGAATGGTCATAAACACAGAACTTGAAGATGAACCAGGGTGGTAATGTTATATGTATTGGAAGTGGAGCTTAGTGCCTCCACTGAGTAAATAAAAAAATCTTTTTTGGGGAATAATATGGTTCATTCTATTGACATAGACAACCAAGCTTAACTGAGGTGGGAATACCTTAAAGTATTATTTGACACCTCGGGAATTCTTAGTTAAATGGATCTGGTATGGGGTACATATAAATGGGATGTGGGATAAATGACAATGGGGGTCCTATATGAGGGAGGAGATCTTTTTCGCTGGTCATACATTCATAGGGAAATAAAGCAGGCCAATGAGGAGCAGTACCTAAAAGTTCTGTACCTGTAGGTACAAGTGTGTCAGGGGCTACACTGGATACAGACTGGATGTTTTTTTTGTTTCCCAAGTACCCTTACATGAATAAAAACAATCAATACAGTTTATCTGAGAAGCACTGAAACAGACCGAGTCAGATGGAATCTAGGAATAGTAGGTATAAGGATACCAAGTGGGTTATGTATAAAACAGTGTCTCTAGTGCAATGTTTGGAAAGTGTTCTTATCACCATAGCAGGTAATGTAAGGATCTTGCTGACTGGACCTTTTTCTTGGTTGTTGCGGCAAAAAGAACAGTTTTCAGCTTGTTTATACATACTCCCAATGGGTGCACCTGAAGGGTTCTCACACACTCATTGAAGATTGAGGTTCACAGCAGTGATATAACCTAGCATTCAAAGGAAGATGGAACACTTGGTGATCATTATTGTCCCATATTCACCTGATGGGTGCTATCGTGCATAAACATGGTTATCAAATCAAGAACACAACTTCTCATGCCTACGATAAATTGTTTAAAGAACAAAAATCCATCAAGGAATTGAGTCCTATGTTGGAGACTAAATATCTAGGCTATTCCAGAATTAGCTCCCAAAATAGAAACCCCATGATTGGTTTAAGAATACATGTGAAAAAAGTCCACATGAATATAACTAACATGTAAAGGTAAAAATTCTAACAATAAATAAATACTTTTCCATATAGAAAACTCAAACTCTGTTCTGATTCACACAGAGACGTACGCAGTAAACAGCATGCTGTAGTTGCGTTGTGTTAACATGAAGAATGTCATCTCACTCATACTGCGAGATGTTTAGACCCAACCCTGCAGGTTTCTCATACAAGAAAGGCTGAGTTGTCCTTTCCTAATATATTTCAGTAAAACTGTTCGTCTCTCTCTATAACTCACAGTTCGATGAATAAACATCACAAACTCCTACGCTATCTGAAACGTTATTAAAATCATCTGACAACATTGAAATCAATGCCATATCCCTGTCAACAAGCTCTAACCTCTCACTCTGGTTACATCGCTGATGTCATTTGGAGTTCGGTTGTTCACCATGTTGCCAAGGCAATTAAGCAAAGTCTATTAATTGTCACATTGTAATAGGTATTAAGCTATTAATTAAACTTCAATGAAAGCCAGTTACAATAAATAAATTGTGTGCAAGTTCTCTTTGGAATGAAAAGTGTTTGGTAAAGCAGATTTTATCCATTATAATGATTATAGTAATAAATCACAATATGCATTAGATGGCCGGTTGGGATAAGATTACTGAATACAAGCATAATCATTGAAGAGGTCTGTGCCAGACTCCATTGCAACTGCAAGAAAACAGCTAACTGCACCCTGCATATGTAAATGCCATTCATGGCAAATTTGATCAATATTCACATAGATTGCCATAGATTTTAAACATGACGGATAATATTTGTTGAAGTTGACTTGAGCAATTATAGACCAAACAGCTACATATGGAGCAATCAGCAATATATTTCACTGGTTTTCACTGGTATTGTGGCTGGTGTATCAGAAAATTAATATTATTATTATTGATATTTGTAATTGGTTTTATTGATGTAATGGACCATTCACATATGTACACGCCATCTTATCTATGTAGTATGTATAACTGATGCTAGCTCATTTAAAAGTTTTCATCAAGAGTCTTAGAATTAGGATGCATTTTAAAAAGTTTATGTATTAATTTAATGTAACTTGTTCTCAAAAGGATAAAATAATGTTCTATAATCAATAACTTCATCAGTAATATTCTCGGTTTATTTATAAAGTGCTCACATGATCCACTACATTGAACAATAGTCAACAATTAATAATACCATTAACGATATTCTGTAGAAAACCATGACTGTGTGAGGCTGGAGAAAATATAAAACACTGACGGGTTAAAAAAGATATAGCATTGAGATTTAATAATAGCTGTCTTATGGCTTTATAAAAGTCTTCTCCCCAGAAGGTACTGCAAACAGTCAGACTAATTGCCCAGTAATGGATTCTCTGTAGATGCTTTCCACAGGGATAATAGTGCACCAGAGGACTCGCTGCCCCTTGGGGAAACCAACTACTTTCACAATAATTGACCACTGATTTCTATCCTCACTCAACTCAAAGAAACAGGGAGCAGGGTGGTAATTTAAAATATTTTTTCCTTACGGAATAGAAAGCTAAATACAACCGCGAGAAATTTGCCACAAAGGAAAAATATTATTTACAACACATCTTAACAAATTTTCTTTGAGGGCAGATCTCGCTTGGTTTGTAGAATACTTAAATCATGCCATGTTCCCTGTTGGAATTATTTTTCATTTGGCTGAACACAAATACAGTATATAAAGTCTATGTGAAAACATGTAATCACCATTATCATGGCAATAGTTTGAATTATTGAATTGGATAGTTTGTTTCGTATATCACTTTAAATGTGCAATGACATGAATTGTTATAGGTTTCATGATGTCAAATTGAAATGATTGTTTTGTAATGTATGTAGTAGGGGCATACGGTGTGTGCCATTGGTCATAAGACCAGGCGGGATACTCAGTGTTAGCTTTAAGTGAGTTTCCTACCAGATCTTATTATAAACTATTTGTTTATTACAAAGTAAATCCCTGATCTTTACCAGTATTTAAATATAAGATTCCAAAATGGTAATAGAACAGAGAAGAAGATGTGTTGAATCCAGAAATTGTAACTTGAAATAATGAATGCCAACAAATACTGGAATATCCAAGTTACAATTTCTGGATTCAACACATCTTCTTCTCTGCTCTATTACCATTTTGGAACAGCATAACTTAAATGGAAGTCACCAATGTAATGACATCTGTTGGACAGAATAGGCCTTTCTGGGGAACATCTATGAGCCCTATGTTTGAAGAGAGATCACTATTCACAGAATGTTCTCTTTGTGTGCATGAGGACAAGTCGCTGTGTAATGCAGGCAGTTCTAAGCATGCTGTGTTGGTTGTCACACTCAACAATGATTGATTTTCCATTTTGGGAAGTAACAGCCAGAACAAATGATTTGGTTCCTTTGAGCTTCAGTATTATTGTTTCTGCATTAGAAGTCCTGCTGCTTCAGCTCAAAAAAAGGGGCTGCCATGTGAGCGCCAGAGGCTAACACAAATACACAAGTCCAATGCCTCAGCTGCCCTGAGCTACCATCACCATTTATTAATCTGTGGGAAACACACAACATTTGATATTGCTAGAAAATTCCCTTAGTGGTCAAAAACATTTGAGAAGAAGTGACTAAAATATTATCAAAGTATAAAGACATAACATAACATGAAGAAGTGTTGTCCAATAAATAGACCTAGGCTCCACATCAATGTAGATTAGATATTCATGCCTTTATTTTCACGTGCCAAGAAAATGAGATTAAGCTCACAAAACAAAGCAAGAATTCAGCACGTACTCAGCGAATACCGTTCAAAAAACATCTAACGAATACACATTGGGGATTCCATCACACTATATTGCCATATATCGCTTAGCCAGCCACTATGTCAAAGAACCCCAAGTCCAGGAGCTGAATCAGTGGGACTGCATTGCATTTTAACCCAAAATGCAAGCAAATTAAAGCCTTTTTTAGATACCCTTAATGAGGCACCTGTGTGAGAGCCACTTATAAACATGCCAAGTATATTTTACATGACTAATTTAGTAGCAATTAGAGATTTAAAAATGGACTGGGAGGTTGCGGTTTAAGGGGATTGCTGGATTCTCTGCGTTTGGCAGCACTGAGAAAGCTACCAGAATATCCTTTAAAAATGCGATATAGTCCATTAAGTTCAACCAATCCACAAACCCATATTAGTTGATCTAGAAGAGGGGAAAAAAGTCCACTGAGAAAGAAATATCATCTTAAAGGAAAAAAATCCTTCTTGACTTGGACTTGGCCAAAACAACTTCATGCGGCAGTTTATTCCTTAACCACCCTAACAGTAAATAAATTCTATGTTTAAGATGAAAGCTCCTTTCTTCTAATCTTAAGGGATGCCCTCGTCTTAACTGGAAGCTATGAATTATAAAGAGAACTCCAAGAAGATCTTACATACATAGGCTGGAGTGCGAGTATATGAGGTTGGCCTGTACATGAGTCCCTTTGCCTTTTGGACTATTGTGCACGTCAGGCCACATGGGCTGCTCCTATACCTGGTCATTAGGTCTTGGAATTGGCACCCCATGTTTTCAGCACATGTTATGTAGGACACAGCATGCCATATTGATCTAACTTGTAGGATGATTTAACCAAATTATAAAAAAAAATGATTTTAAATTTCCCAAGGTGAGCTATAATTGTACTCTTCAGGAGTAGTGGAAGTCATTCATCAAGGTTATTCATCAACCAGGGCTGACAAGGATGTACTGTGTTACATGTGGGTTGACAGGATAATATTAACATTCCTCATTTGTAGGGTCTTTTCGTATACACATTATACGTACGTAACATTTGGCAAATCAGTTACCCAGAAGTCCTACCTTAGGCATTTCACTGCCTTAGAATGTATTATTATCTTTTAGTTACACAGTGCTTCAAACAATACATTAATCCAAGGAGAATGACAAAACTAGAACTAGACAACCCTATACATTAGATAAAGAGAGCCATGCTCTAAAGCAGGGATCCTCAAACTCGGCCCTCCAGCTGCTGCAGGACTACATCTCCCATAATGCTCCTTCAGCTAAGGGGCTGGCTGAGGAGTATGGGAGATGTAGTCCTGCAGCAGCTGGAGGGCCGAGTTTGAGGATCCCTGCTCTAAAGCTATGAAAAAAGGGATGTGCAATTCAGGATAGTTGGACCATGGCATGAGTCAGTAAACCCCGTTTGAACACACATGATGCATTTTAGGGTTTTGGGTTCACCCAATTATTAGCTATCTTGGTAGCTGAAATTGAGTTATACAGTTATTAATGGAATAAACACTTGATTATCTGGATTATCTGCTAGTAGTTGGTGTACAATCTAAACCATACACTACACTGAACATATCTACGCAAAAATATGCAATTCATTGAATTAATCACGGAACTGAATATTGCAGTGAAGAGGTTATTCTAGCTTAACTTAAAAAAAAGTCTATATAGATCAATGTTCCCAGGTTTCTTTCTGTTATGCTTATCCTTGATACTCTTCCTAAATCTTCATCATACAACCCTTCTAATTAGAGTCCTTATTTTTCCTTTAGTTTATTTTATGTTATATATTATAAAAAAACAATAATAAACCTATCTTTCAGTTCCTTGTTTCTATGTGCGAGCAGCTAGAGAGAAATGTTCTTTGATGCCTACTTTTTTATCCTTACTTCTATTTGTAGTCGCATTGAATGTCAAAAGCCTTTTACTGAGATTTCTTATATATACGGTGACCTGGGTGGTTTACAGCAATACTTTCCTGCCAGGTTTTCTTTACACTAATGAAAGTGATTCTTCTCTCTTTGAAGGTCACAGAACCATATGAGGTAACCCAAGAAAACATTGGCTGTGTATTTACCAAGAACCACTTTAAATCAAGAACTTCGCACAGTCAGGCCAGAAATGAGGATAAGTCTGTGAATACCGATTTACCATATACAAATAATAGTTTAATATATCGCTGTTGTATTGGCCTGAGAGTAAGCCTTGGGGAATGGCTTTGTTCATTGCAGATAGAAACTCATCTCATACATATATTTTTTTGGGTAGTATGGTATAATTTATGTTGATGTGCCTATAACAGGGCACGATTCAATTTTTAAATAAATAGGTAAAACTCCGATTTACTGTATTATGCAGTATACAGCGCTGTGGAATATGATGTTGCTATAATACATTTTCAGCAGACTTACGTCCTGTGCATCAGTCTGGTTATTGGATGTACCTCCTAAGGACTACTAATACCAACTATTTCAATAATACCTCCGGCACTTTCACATGTTGTGGAATATACCCAGGGCCGGGCCAAAACTTATTGCCGCCTGGGGCGAAGCTTAAAATGCCGCCTCCCCCGCCAATGCCGGGGGCGGCATTTTAAACTTCGCTGACCCCATTATCTACCATTATCTTTGTACTCCCTGCTCCACGGTGCCGGCTTGTAATGCTGAGCGCTGGAAATTGACGTTACGTCTGGCGCTCAGCATTACAAGTCGGCACCAAGACCGAGCTAGAGGGCTCGCAGAGGAGAGAGAGGGGCGC
>VKOC01007219.1:0-26245 GCA_009364415.1 Spea multiplicata
AATAATAATCCCTGCTTCTGGATTCAATTCTGTTTGTATCCTGTGCATTGTGCTAATCATAAAATTATAGGTTTTGGTATACCTATTATAAACTGATTATGTTGAGATGCTCGTATAATTGTGTGGTGTATTAATATGACAATATCCTTTAATTTAGATGCTCGCCCACTAGAATTAAGGTTAATACGCTGAGGGAATATAAGCATGTACGGGATAGGCATACGGCGATACTGAATATAAAAGCAGGCCAAGAAGGAAATGGGCTGTCAAAGTGTTAATTTTTAAACAACTTCAGAGATATCACAGCAGTTTCTAGGTATTCAGTTAATTCACGGGCATCCCTTTCCCCCCCGAGCCTCTGTGCAGCTTTCGCCTGAAGAATAAAAATGAAAAAAAAGATGTAATTTAAAAGCAGATAATTATTGTGAAATATTATATTGCGATATTTATTTTTCTAAAGGCACGGTATTTTGTCCCATGCTGCTCCATGCTGCTTAGCGTACAGGTAAGTGTATGAATATGCATTTGTATTAAAAAAATGAATTTTAATACATAAACATAATTATTAATCATAAAGATAATTATTAAAAATAAATAGTATTAATAAAAGTATTTACCTTTATTAAACACACTGCTATCCAAGCTTCGAGTCTGTTATGGTTGCTTCAAGCGCATGCACAGACCCCCAGCTGATTTGGCCAACTGCATCTCCTGCAAGCCAAGAGGCTGCAAGGGGAGCATGAAAATGCATAGGGGGGATTCTGATGAATCCCCCCATGTGTTTGCTTGTAGAAAAGAATATTAATTTAAAAGGGAACACTCAGCTATGCATTAAAGTGCGTATGATGGCTGGAGGGTCTCTTTAAATGCTGCCGTTAACCATTTCTAAAATATTTTATTGAAGGAAACCAAAGAACGGCGGTAGGGTTAAAAAATGTGCCGGTGTTAATTGAATTTAAGCCCTTTAAAATGTCTTCCTATTTGATCTCTCCCATTCAATAGAAGCTATCAAAGAAGAAGACTATCCACATACACAATGAATAATAATCAGAAGCCGTCCGGAGGACATTATCCATACAACGCCATGAGACGAAGGCAAATAGGACTTACATTTCCACAATTTACTCCCTGTCACTATTTATTGAATTTTGATAGCTCAAAAAAATGAATAATATTGCAGAAAAGCGAGATTTGTGAAGACAGGAATAAGAGGGACCTTAGAGCTGATAAATAAACCGAACGAGGGATTCATACAGAGAGCCGGCTATTCTACATTCGCCAGACGCTCGTGTGTTGATGACATGCATAAAACTGGAAGTTTGCGCCGCCATAATACAAAATAATAGCTAAAAAAATCACTATTATAAGAGAGATTTCCATCCCGAAATACTGGGTTCTAAGAAATCGTCTACACCGGTCTTTTTTTTTAAATGCATTGTTTTTATGCTAAATTGCAGAAAGTTTAATTTTACTGGAACGCATTGGGATATGTCTGCTTTTTCTTGGCTTGGCGTATCTGCGGTTTCCACGGCTTCCACGACTTTAAATATTTAAGTCTAACATATATCTCCAAGCACACGTTAACTTTTAACTATGTAAGTGCCAGTGATAAATGTGAGTGAGTGATAAATGATTGCTATGACTTATATGACATAGCCCTGTTATAAAGGGGTATATAGAGCGACTTTGCCCATCAAGTCTACAATTTTTTACCTGTTCTTACAATCCAAACCAAGTCCTTGACCTGTTCAAAATGGCTTAATCCCTCTCCCAAGTACAGGCGAGGGTGGGAGGGCGACCATTGGGATGATTACCTCCTTGGAAGGTCTCATGACCCAGTTGTTTCTGTGTTCCCTTTATGTGTTCTCTTTCTGTTCATGTGTTTTAGACAAACTGAATAGTATGTATTGTGCATGTGCAATAGGCTGTTCTTTTTTCTGCTGTGATTGCCCCCCTAGATTGAATGTTGCCAGGCCACGTCTGCTGGAAGGCTGTTCTGACTACTCACCACCCTATTCATCAATAAATACTTAAGCCCCTAACCCACTAACCTGAGTCTACTCTTTTTCTCTTCGAAATGTACCTTATATAGTTGGTTTAAACTCTTTCAGTAAGTAGCAGTACTTTGTGACATGAAGAGGTTAATACTGCTGGATAATTGTCTTTATAGTTCTTTCGCAGCATAGGGTCTAAATCCTAGGTCTGCGGAGGGAAACTGCTAAAGAACAGATCGCTTTGAGCATTCAACAGATGGCCCGGGCCGATCACCTCCAATATAACTGACCACGAAGTCTGTTACGGGTCCAAAATATCTCTACAACTCCCAGTCGGCCATTTTCAACGTGTGTCGCCAACAACTGGTACATTGCCGCGGCACTAGTAAATTAGCCCAGGCGGCTTTACGACGGCAGCGTGGTCTGAATCCGTTCTGATGCCCTTTCCCGGACTTTTAGAACGAGAGTAAATTCTTTTTTCCTAGTTGGAAAAAAAAGGGAACTTGCAGGAGGAGAAATAGCTAGATGATTGTAATTGTCCTCACCCATGTTTTATGGGTTAATCAGAGCTAGAGGGTAGACTTTCCAAATTGTTTTTTTTTTTACGAGCTCTGGAAGCCACCTGTACTCAGAAGGGTATAGTTTCGTGAGAAAGAATATAAACGGCGAATAAAACACGATAAGAACAGGAGATAAAGCGAGGAAACGTTCCAAAATACGCGGCAGAAAACATTTGGTGGTTCCAGCTAATTGAGATTTTCGATAGAGCGTCTTTCCAACCGAGGGAACACGCGAGTGATTCATGAGTTTGAAAGCGGAATCAATGCATTGTGCGCGATTAATCGGTGATTAGCGAATGTTTAGGGGATATGTAAACCAAACACAGAAGAATATATGGATAGACAGAGAAGAATATAACTCTAGCAGCAGACTTTATCATGTGGGACGACCAGTCTTCTTAGACTTCCAAGAGAAGGAATGGTCGAGAACCATGGGTGGGAAATCGGATTAACCTACTTTTTAAAAAATATGTTAGCAGGTCAAAAGTGGGGTTCATACCTTTAACATGACTGCATATAAAATAATCGATGGTTTTAATGGAATAACATAGGTTTGCGTAATTTGGATCATTTTGACCAAATAAAAGTGGTCTGTCAATAGACTTGTGCATGGCAAGCATGGTCGATTCGGACAAATCTTTTGTTTCTCGGCCTTTGGATGGAATTCTGTGTCAGGACTCGGGTGATCAGGTCGGGTAGGAGCCCATGCGCAGGGGATACTTGGGGTTCAGTCTTTAACCCACAGTGCATGATTATGCAAACAGACACCACAAGTAGAAATCCGGGTAAAGCAGTGTATTTTATGTATATAACAGGATAGGGGTAATACAGTATAAGCAAGAAACGTATGGCAAAATAAAATACCGTGATAAGTCTTTTGGCAAGGGAGCCCGCTTGGAAGGGCACAAAAGGTACAAAAGCAGGGAGTCCTCTTGGAAGGAGGCAATAGCAGGAGTCCTCTTGGAAGGAGCAATAGCAGGGAGTCCTCTTGGAAGGATGCAATATCAGGGAGTCCTCTTTGGAAGGATGGCAATAGCAGCGGAGTTCCTCTGGAGGAGGCAATAGCAGGGAGTCCTCTTGGAAGGAGGCAATAGCAGGGAGTCCTCTTGGAAGGACGCAATAGCAGGGAGTCCTCTTGGAAGGACGCAATAGCAGGGAACCAGGAACAGTACAGGTGCAGAGCCACAGCAGGAAGGTCCATAGACTTCAATACAAAGGCCCTGACTAAAGGGCAGGGCAGGTTCATAAAGGCAGGGTCATCAAGGTAACAAGGCCCAGCTGTATGTATTGCTAGGGCTCAACCCAGGTAATAAGGCACACCTGAGTTCTGAGTGCTCCAGAGGGCGGAGAGTGGCCACTAGTGGTAGCAGATGTACATGGCACAGGTATGAAAAAGCCATGGTTCAGGTCAGCGAAAAAGTGGTTCCTGACATTCTGAGGATTTTTAAAACATTTGGAGATGTGTTTTCAGTGGGGGAGGGGGTCTCTGCCACCAGAAATCCAAACTAGATTTTGCACTGCAGGACCACCACCACCGGCAGCACTACACCAATGGATAGACACGTCCAGCACAATGCTACTTTGTAGGGCTTCTACAATCAATTTTCCGCACTAGTAGAAGTACACTTATACAGGAACGAGCCTTAGTCTCAGATAAGTCTTACACTAACATTGTTACACATTTAACCCTTATCTGGTTTTGGCTGCTACTGAGTTAAAATGGCATCCGCGAGCTTATATGTCTACGCTTGTCCCTTCCCCTTGTAAATACAGACTGGCCATCAATCACAACTATAATGAATGAGACTGTCCCTCCACTTCTGTCTATTGATGAGTTATTCTGTACCCTAAACACAGCCCCGTTCTACTTTCCTTAGTGAAAGAGCACCAAAACAGGTGGCATCGGTACCAAAATGGACAAACGAATGACCAAATCCTAACCAATACTCAGAGGTTCAGCGTTCATTTTTGTGTGTCTATTGTTCTTGAAGACTCGTACAAATGCGCAAGTTAGTCAAGATTTGTTGAAAATGTAGTTTGGATGAATCTGAATACACAAAATCTACTGTTTATTCTTATATTACCAAGTCAGGAAATGCAAGGACTTCCATAGACTCCGAATGTACGGACGCAGCTTCAGTCATCGGCTATGTTCATCACAGTCTGTCTGGTCTCTTAGGGGCTCAGTTGGATTCAAAGTTCTGATTGTTTGATCTTAGCTTAAATTTTAATATGAAAGATGATGCAGCATCTGAAATAACACTAAGACCAAGCTATGAACAGGTCTCTGAACCTCGTCGGCAGATCATAGAAGAGAACAGATGAAAATAAAATCAATATTACACGATGTTGTCAGGTGGGTTACATAGGTGAAAACTCACCTAGACGCTCAGATCCATGAAAGCATTCGTGGGAAGAAAGCCCATCGTGCGTCAATTTTAATATAACTGATTGTGGAAAAGGGAACAAGATTGCTCTTTGGTTATTACCATTTAATAGTCATGGTTTCACCTGCTGTACTTGGTTTTTTGGAATTTCACTAAACCTGTATTAAAGCCTGGCTCCTGTTAGCATTTTTCATTCACGCGCTGGACGTTGTGAATTTTTCACCACCACCTCAACAAAAAAATAAATAAAGTAAAGCAGGATATAGAGAAACAATATGTTTTCAGGCTGATCCAAGGCATGTTGTCAGCGATATGAATTCCTAATTGTTTGATTGCATGCTAATTAAAGGAATCTTACAAGTTTGGCAGGCTTGGAGTCCAGAAAGACGGTGGGAAACCCGGCTTTATAAATAGCGGTAATTGGAGATTGTCTGAGAGCTAGAAATTGGCCCAAGTACCTTTGCCTTTGGTCCAGGAAGCCAAGGCAGCTGTGGCTTCACCCGCTCTTGCATATTATATGGTCGGTGATGGAGATGATGATGGCGAAAGGGATTCTTTATAGCCCTTGTATCTTAATTAAGTAGCAGAGAAATCAAGTTCTACCTTTGACTTATCTATTGTATAGGGATGCTTGAAACCCCCCCCCATGTAGATCATAGCCCTCTTGCCCCACCGTAAATCAAATATATCAACATATACCCTACAACGGAGCGACAGACCTGAACATAATCTCTACGCGGCCACTGCTACCATTGAACGATCATTCTGATGGGGAGAAGCATCCCCATTCTTTGTTATGAAGCCCAATGATTTGTAGCTAAGCCTTGGTATTAACAGATGGACAAAAACTCTCTTCTATGTTATCATCTAGCATCTTTTCCATCAGAAAAGCTTTGGAGTTTTCTGTTGATCAGAGATATGAGGGTAAATCTTTGATAAGATTTAACATTTCAGAAATGTTATGTAGGCGAGTATCCAGTTAGTGCATTCTTCCGATAGAACAGTAAGCTCGGTTTCACATTGTTAACTCCCGTAATACAGGAAGGATAATATTATATATAAGTACTTGGGCTCAAAATGATACTTTCTGCAGATTTCTATAAAATGCATTTTAAGAAGGTCAGATTTAAAAGAGGCTTACAAATCAGAACAGGCTCTCTAATTGTTACTGTTCCGGGATTTTTCATGGCATACATTATGAGACCCGATATGTCTACAACTATTCTCGCTATGTCTTAGACCCGTTCATCATCCTTAAATACTTATATTTCCCAACCTAAAAAGTGAATCCCGAGTCAAATCATGTAATAGCTTTTAGGTCAAAAAGAATGGACAGATCCAATGTCCTGGGTAGACATTTATCAAGTTTAGACCGGATGTCATTGGGATTGTTTCGAACCTGAAAGTTCCATCCATGGAGTAATTGTAAATTCCTGAGGTGCTTCTGAAGCTACCGTTTAGATGTCTGGAAAATGGGATATGACATATGAAGCCGGCGCAGGCTTTTGGAGTTGAAGAAGTCTGACGTTGTTCTGGATGGAGGGGCCATCACATCTGGAGACAAAATGAATGATTCAAAATGGGAGCTGACATGAAGGGGAGAGCTACATCTGTCACCGAGGAGGAGAGCGCTGTGATGGAGGCGCCATGTTAGGATAAATGTTTAATTTCACACCGCACTATGCTTTTGAGCACCTGCTGGCCCAAATTCCTACTGGATTTGCCAACTCTTCTAACTCAAAAGGAACAGCTTGGCAAATCTGACTGGTTCTGAGGATTTTAAAAAGGTGATTGATTCAAGGGATTAAAATCCAATGTGAAACATTGGCACACAATGCATGGCATCCCACGGAGACGGATCTTCACTATCAACGCACATAGCTGCCATTCTCTATATGATCTAATTAAATCTATTATCGTTCCGGAAAATTTTGGCAGGCCATCATATAACCCTAGCTATCCCGGCTAATGCACGCTACAAAACTAAAATGCTATTAATGTTAGTATTGCAGAAGTGTAACTGTGTCCTGTGTCGATTAACGCTGAAATCTTTCCATATAAATAAATAATCGTGACACGCAGGAGAGGTTACCAATGCTTGGCCATCATCAGAAGACACGAGCAGAGGAGGATGTGAACCACAAAAAAATGTCCTTTTTTTAGGCTTAGACTAACATTATTCATGCAAATAAAAATTACAACAACTTACGGTTGGATGAAAAGAAAGAGAATGAAATTAAAATGATAATAGCTTTAGGAGATTAAACTTTCACGTGACGCAGCTTCATCAGGCGAGGGGCCGCTGGCCTGCATGAATTTGCAAATCTCGGAGGGGCAGAATACGTCTATTAATTCTTCTTTGAGTCTTTGTGGAATTACCTCTGGAGCGCACAACTCTCCAGATTCACATTCACTGGGATTATCTCGCTAACTCCAGTGCGTACAAGCCTCTACATACTAGGAAAAATGTAATCGCAAGCCTCACCGTTAAATACGGAAGCAAGAAGAGTTTAAAGCTGGAAAGTTTCACAAAAATACTTTCTATACCATGAAACTTTTCATTTCACTGCAAATTACTCTTTGAGAAAGAGATGTCCTTGAAGGTAAGGAGATAGAATTCCTCTTCAGGATTCCTTTAGGAAGGATGGTCCATCTTCTTAATTTCTCTGGCCATCTTTCCTCCCCCCGATGTCCCTCTTTCCTCCCTGATGTCCCTCTTTTCCTCCCCGATGTCCCTCTTTCCTCCCTGATGTTCCTCTTTCCTCCCTGATGTTCCTCTTTCCTCCCTGATGTCCCTCTTTCCTCCCTGATGTTCTTTTTCCCCCCTGATGTTCCTTTTTTCTAGGAGCTTAGACTGTTTCATGAGTATGGATGTCTCACAGTGTTCTAAAGTCTTAAAATGTATACTAATGTGTATATTAACAGAAAGAAAGGGGTTTAAACATTGTACAGATAAAATAAATGATGTGTATTCTAAATACCTTGTCCAATAACATAATGAGCTGTCACATAAGTGATATTAAAATATTTCTAAAACTTTGCGCCTGGCTACACCTAAAGCAGGGGTCAGTCTTAGCCCACTTGAAATTGTGTGATATAGGAAATATGGGTTGTAAATATTCGCCAGCTCATAGGAACCCGTAACATTGGACCCGTAACAACAAAATATTTTTTTATTTACTAAATGGTTTAGCTGAAGATCAAATAACCCTCTCTATCGTTCTCCATCTGGTCAATTTACGGTTACCCTCATCCTGATGAAATAGTTTTTCTGCTCCGCACATGCGGCACACATTACGCACAAAATAATAGAGTTCTTATTATCGAGCGGACCTCTCCAAATTCTGCAAATGGTCTAGCAAAACACACTGATTGGAAGATAACGTTGCGTCTGCAATAATGATGTCATAAACATGTTTTACTGCATATTAAATCTGTATTGCTTGATTAGCATTAGGGTAGTTAAGTTTTACTTTTCCAAAAGCTGAATGTTTTTGTGTGTAATATACCCGCGTCCACATATTTACTCCAGCATGACATTATTAGAACAGCCAGCCATCATCTTCCTCCTCGCTCAATTAAATTTAACCACTGATCGCTCTTGGCCGAGGTACACGTGAGTTGTGTTCGTGGAACTTTGGCTACATCTCTTCCATTGTTTTTATCTAAAGTAATGAGGCTCTACTTTAAAGAGAAGCTTCCTCAACTACCAACATTGAACCCAACATTGAGTCCAGCACGGCAAACAATCTATTATTATATTATTTATCATTTCCAATGATCGAAGGTTGAAGTTTATTCCTACCGTCACCCAAAGCAGCATGTTGTAACAAGACATGGAGGCTGCGTGTCCACAGTAAAGACTCAGACCCTTAATCAGTCCTTGGTCCAGCCTTGGATTCAGGACAGCCTATCCCATGCATGCTTAAATATCCTTACTGTATTAACCTCTACCACATCTGCTGGGAGGTTGTTGCACTTATCTAGCACCTTTTCAGTAAAGTAACGTCATTCTTCTAGCAAGGGAGTGGAGCTCTGTACGCGGTATGATGCTTGTCCCCACTTACTGTACGTCTACTCAACGCTTGCTGTACTTATCCTGGCCTGGAGCGATATGCCTTTTCCATCAGAAGTAATCATAAAATCATTGGTGGAGGGGGAAAAAAGTGAAGACCCCGGAGCACTCATTCAACATTATTCTCATATATGGCGGCATTTATGGAAGAGGTACAGGTGGAAGCACTTAAATGCCATATTATTTTGTGACCCACTGATAGCTATTTACGTAAGTAAGGTATAATGCATTTTATTACACCATTTCATTTAAAATGCCTTTTCCTGGTGTTTCTATATACATTATTGGGGCTTTTAGGGCTGTAGAACCACATCTTTCAATATAACCTATGTGACGGCCGAAGACCTTACTGGGCAAGGTATTTAGAAGACCCCGTTCTTGCTGATCGTAGGGCTGTAGAGCCCCGTGAGACCCTCATACCCCGAAAACATTCCAAACTCCAAGAAAAGAGGGGCATCAGGGGAGGAAAGAGGAGATAAAAGGGTTTGGGCTTCAAAGAGGGACACATGAGAAGTATGTATGCATTGTCTCTCAGAAATATAATATATAGAAATACAAATATACCCCGTATCTAGTGTGAAAATAGTGAAAATTCTAAATTCTATGTATTCTTGATGCAAAAAAAATACTTTCAATAAAATTACACTGATACCTTAAAGGACCTTTTCTTTTTTTTAAGTTATTCTGCATTGCGATTATAATACCTGCGATTATATTATTTCTTGTTAAAGGCAGCTCGGTCGCACCTGTGCTGTTACCTGATAATTTGTTGGGAGATGAGTGTTGCAGTAAATGAAAGGTCTACGTGTAAATGATATTCATATTACATATCTGGTGCCCCATTAACATGGTGAGAATCTGCATCAGCCTTTTCCTCGCTCGAGAAGAAGCTGCCATGTTATTTTGAGACTTTTTTTTGTGCAATATATAGTAGAAAAATACAATGACGCACCGATAATATTTAATCATGCATAGGGCATAGAAAAAGAAGAGTATCATTATTTTCTTCTTAACTCTTGCTTCGTGCAGGCGATGACTTTGCTGAGAGGGAGGTAGAAGTTAAGCATGTGTTGGATAGGCATATGTCTCCTGAATATAACATGAGACCAATGACTGATTAAGGTTTGGGTCTTTACATCAGGAATAATGGACCTAATGGTTCTTATCTGTCATCAATTTATATGTTTCTACATTTCAGTATTTGTTAGGATTATTTATTTTTGGTATTTTTTCTATATTATCACTAACATACTATCATACTTTCACACACACACCGTGACATACACACACACACAAACATACTTGCACACAAATACTAATAAACACTAACATACTTACACATTCAGTAACACTCACACAATAAAATACACTAACATACTTGTAGACACATACCAACACACACTAACATACGTACTTACACACACAGTTACATACTAAACAGTGGAGGGCTGGCACCTTCTGGCACGGAGGGGGGCAGGTAAGGTCAAGTGGCCTGCCACCACGTAACTAATATACACTAAAACAGCCTCACTCAATCATCACACCGCACTTACCTCACACATAACACCTCACTCACTTGCATCTGACACACTTCACAACTCACTTCCAATCACACATCACTTCTATCATACTTCTTATCTGATATCCTTTTGTTACCCAGAGCCCTTCTTTGCCACCACAATTGATCCCTGCACCCATGGCCAGCCCACCCCTGATAATAACATGCTTACGCATACATACAGTAACATACTTAGACAAACTAACATACTTCCATACATTCACAAACATATACACACATTCTCACACTCAGTAACATACTTCCACACATACTAACATACACAGATACCGTAACTTACTTACACAAACTAACATACAATACACATACAGTAACTTACTTACACAAATGTAACATACAATACACATACATACTAAGCCTTCCCCTGACCCAACCTTCAGGCCCAGCACACCGCTAGGCCAGCAGGCCGCGCTCCCTCGTGGTCCTTAAAACGCTGCTTTGGCAGAGCACGAGAAATGAAGGCATATCCCAGTGTCCAGATGCATTCTAACTCACAGATACACCCACGCTAACACATACACGTGCTAACACACACACACATACTTACAAATACTCACTCACATACAAACACTAACACACAGTAAGTAAACCTTTCCACTAGATGCCAGAGGCAATGTTGTCTATCTTAGATTTATCTGCCTCAAAAAATAATAATGTTTGTGTAAAGTAACAGTAATGAACTGTACAATATTTCCTTTAAAAAAAAGCCTGGATCTATGGAGAAATAATATAGTTTTTTTAGTGGGCTTGAGAAGGAGCGACATACACGGCGGCAGCAATACATCTATCAATCATTCAAAGTAGTTCAAATAAAATTTTAAACGTAAGTTCGTGGATCAGGGGTTGTTAAGAAGCAGCGTTGTGTTTAATTTGCTGTTTTGTATTTTAAATACCTGACAATATACTGAACCTATAAAATTCTTGGAAAACACCTGTTCCTGATATTTACCAGGTAAGAGAGGAAAAAAAAAAAGAAGAATGTTCTTAAAATAGTTAAATTACCATTATTGCAAACCATAAAGGTTTTGTCCTTCCCCGTTTCAATGCACTGGCATTATAGACATTATATTCTATAGATATTATTTGCTAACAATGGGTTAAACAAAGGGGAAAAAAGTTTAGGGAAGCTGAAAAAACAAAAGAGTATCTGAACTTCAGTCTCCCGAGCTCTGCTTAGAAATAACCCTATTTACACAAAAGTCACACATTCTAGGATTTCTGAGCCAAACCCATCAACGTTATTAGCTCCGGAAAAACCAAATAACTGTCACAAATTCCCCAGAAGTCAAACATCTGCTCCTAAAAATCCCATCTAATGAGGAAAACGTGATACTGTACAAGGTCTCACGCTGAGCTGTATTGCTTCTGACATACTGATAGGGGTAAGTGGAATAGCAACGGAGGAATGGAAATTCAAAAATCAAGAACCTTGGGTGTATGACTTCTTCTCATTATAAATCCTAATATGTCAAGGTGAGCTGGTGTTACAGCACGTTTGCTTGGCATTATGTGCATGCGTTTTAGTTACGAGG
Organism: Spea multiplicata; assembly: GCA_009364415.1. Taxonomy (NCBI): domain Eukaryota; kingdom Metazoa; phylum Chordata; class Amphibia; order Anura; family Pelobatidae; genus Spea; species Spea multiplicata. The sequence continues at coordinate 12,125 of VKOC01007219.1, forward strand.
AGGTACTGAAGAAATATGGCGCCACTAACCCTAGGCTCACCCCTGTATTATTGTGACTTGGGCTGTAGAACTTTGGGATACCCTCACCTTCTGCTCTCCTAGAAAAGAAAGCCATCAGAGGAGGAAGAGGGACACATTGGTCATGAAGCCGGGCTGTCCTAAATACAGAAAACTGGTATTTCGAGATGAAATCATATATTTATAATTCGATGTCTATGACACAGTCTTCCATTCTATTCTTTGCGCAATCAAGAAGAACACAGACTAACGTCGGAAAATAATTCTCTCTGTGCTATTTATCTGGGAAGGAGTAAAATGCTAACACATAGTAGCTACTGGATTTTGTAACAGGCTTTTAGTTCTTCCGTGGCGTAAACTCTGGAAAAGAAAAAATTGCTCAACTAAGCCAGCCGCAGCAAATCTTTACATTTTATTTATTTGTATTTTTTTTTCCTCCGAGTTTTTTCACGACCTGCTTAACACCGTGATTAACCCCAGCCGGCAGCAGGAGCCCTGTGCAACCAAGAGGAAGAAACAGTAATAGGGCCTATTTCAGTCTGATAACCAGTAGAATGCTACAGAGAGAGACTCAGGCAAGCAGCAGGTTCTGTCTCAACGAGGAATAAACCTCAGCAGGGACAAGAAGCCATTCTAGCAACTGCAAAAGAAGCTGCTTCTACTATAGAATTCTGGAGAAAGAAAATCTCTACCTCTCTTATTATTAAACTACAACTCCCAGTATCCTTAGATGAGACATTAGCTGACTAAGGGTTGAGACCCTATTGATCGATAACTGAGGGAAGGTGATTTATGACTTATGATGTGGTCGTCACTGCTGTCTTTACAAATACAGCCTTTTCTTTTGTTCTGCTGCTTTACTGTTAATAACAGGAGTAGCGTCCTTTTTGGGTTGCCTTGTGGTGACTGGAAAGCATCAGTCGGTGCTGAGCTTTAAACAGAGACGACAAAGTAAAATTTCCTGTCCTCACTTTGCTAATCGCCGTACGTCATAACTTTCCGAATTTCCTCCTCCGTTTTTTAATATTTTCAAGGCACCCAAAGGTGTCGATTGATGGGGTGTGACCAGCAGCAAATACAGAAAAAAAAACAGGCATTGGTAGGCAGGGAAAGAGGCCAGAATGACTAAGATACTAGGTAAAATAAGGTGGAGCTAAGTACTATGTCCCTCCCTGCAAATCAAAGGACTGCCCTAGAGGTTCCTCAAGGGAATTCCCAGAGCACTTAGACGCATTCTACTTGTTCATTAACCTGTAATTTTGATTTATTGATACTTTATAAGGGGGGCATTAGAATTAAATAATAAGATGAGGTTTACGTGTTATATAAAGTCTGCATTGATTTGAACCTATGACAAGATGCTTCACACAAATGAAACATTCTAATAATCGCAATCTTCCTTTTTTCAGAACATCTTACTTTTTGTATAGTTCCCATATGTCTGCTTTAGGCAAAACTCATGCTGCTTTCAGAGCTGTATTATTGATGAAAAAAAATCTAAATATTGGTGTACCTGTTTGCTACTAGGATTACTGACTGTGTCCACCAAGGAACCAATACAATTTTATCTATTTTTTTATTATATTTCATTTTTACTTTTGCTTGGATGACGCAAGGTTCATAATGCAAGCCTTTGAGAGAAATCTCTCGGTAATGATCAACATCAAAGTGTTCTCTAAAGACAATCTAAAAACGTGCAAAATTCTTGGCTGTTTCTAATTAGTAAATCTAATGAATCAATGAATTCAAATATGGTAGATGAAGGGATGTCCCTAAAACCTATGTGCCCACAGGACTCGGTAAAGAAGTGGAATAATGCCCATGTACTATGTAAATTTACCCTCTTTGTTATAAATGAAGATGAAGGTGACCCTGTGTATCATAAAAAAATCTAATGAAGGTTAGCACTCTTAAAACAGCAGCTAAGAGGCAATTTCTGTAACATCTTTTGAAGTGGTAGCCTTAGTCTACACAAAGTGAAGCCTTTATGGAATCGGCTCCAGGGATCTAGGTTGAAAATGCATCACTGTTAGCAGAAAAGGTATCTTTTTTAAGTAAAAAGAGTAGCATAATGTTCATTTCCTGTTGTCATTACAGATAGCAGATGAGTAGATGGTTTTATAAGGCCAAGAATAAAAATGATGTCATAGAGTTCACTGTATCAGGTCCACCATAGCTGTAAGGAGAAAGGGACTGAGAGAGATACATTTTGGATACAAAACACCCGGAAATCTGTCATTGTGACAACTTCACAACTAAATTCATTTGTTAAACTTCCTAAAGCTTAAGCGTTTGGTTTGTCAATCACTGTAATTGCTTTAAAGACATTTATTGAAAACCAAGGGATAATTTTCCCTAGATAAAATGTAGAAAATGTTGGCAGAAATAGCACATGAAATGTCTTTGTTCTGAAGACACACCACCAAAGACTGTCTGTGCCTGAACCAACCAGCTTTCACCAAAATGGAATTTGGGACTAGGTTAGATTTTCCACCTTTTGTCAAGCCACTTTGTGGACACCTTTTTGAGAGGTTGGACCTTGGAGTATGGCTGAAACATGGTCAAGGGTGGCACCGGGGGATGGTTTTACCAGTGAGACATACATTTTGGTTTAGTAGAGAGAAAGGAGAGTATACGGAAGGGGAGGGAGAAAAAAAGGAAAGAAAAAAATGGGAAATGGAGAGAAGGAGGATATATAGAGGGAAAAATCAGAGGGGGGAAATGAACAAAGAAATGAGAGGAGGGAGAATGGAGAGACAAGAACAAAAACAGGACATGAGAAATAAATGGAAGAGAGGAGGGGAAACACTGAAAAAAAGGAAGATAGATTAGAAACAAGAGAGAAATGATAAAATAGAGAGGGTTAGGGAAAGATAATGAGAGAGAGATAAAGAAGAAATGTGACAATACAAAGGAAAAAATAGTCAAGGAAGAAATGTGAGAGAGCAAAATGTATGGAAAGAAGAGCAGAAAAAGAGAAAAAAGAGAGAGGAATAAAGGACAACTCTTAGCTGGCTGAGAGTTATAACATTCGCACCCCCAGCAGCTGTATCAGAAATGTAAAGCACTGTTTATTACATATTTAATAAATAAATAAGGGACTAAACCTGCTCACAGGTTTAGAGCTCCAGACTGTCTTAGTCTTCCTATTCTTTGGACAGAATGCTCACTAACAGGACAGCAGGTCATCTCCACAGCCAACAAATCACTAGGACATGCAAGCCTTCATACCTTTGCTCATTGAAAATTATTTAATATACATTAGAAGCTCCAGTTGCTATAAAGAAAACCTCCCATTACAGTCAGCCATATATATATATATATATATATATATATATATTATATATATATACACCCATCCCCTCATAGATAATAAAATGTAGCTTTACATGCACTCCGTTGATATAGATGCTTCCTTTATAATAGCCGTTTCCAAGTGTGCTTTTTATTAAATATATAAAGCAATCACGACTATGAAGATTTAACAGCACTTAAAAAAAAAATAGAATAAATTAAGTGCTTTAATTTGAGAATCCTGGAGTTTCTTTACTTCTACAAATGTCAAAGAACAGCGAAAGAACATCTGATGCTACATTGTCAAATGATTTTATTTCAATGCATAATATTTAACAGTAATTTAGTTAGAGTTGGTTAAAAGTAGAAAAAAAACCAATAAACTAATTGAATAAAACAATGAAGTACAAAGAAAGTAAAAAAAAAAAGTTTATTTAATATGTTTATATATATTAAGCTTTTCTGCTAATTATAAAAGTGATTTTATAGGATTTTTATAGGAGACAGACCGACATATTGACTTAATTTTGTGGACGTAATTATTAAATGGATGGGGAAATGACCTGTGTTCTTTATAGAAAGTATGCACCGTTCCAAGGTTTTGGCTGCTTAATGCTGACATTCTAAAAATATTTGCCAAGGGCATGAGAGGATGAACCGCCTCTGCCTAACTTCAAACACTCTCTCTTCGTTCACATTCTGTCCAGACACCTGAAGATAAGAGAACGGGTCTTGCAGGCACCTGAATCATATTCTTCTAGCAATTTTCCTTCCTTTGGGCACTAGAGTGTTGCAACATCAAACCCTCTGTCCTCATTAAAAGGCACGGTGTGTTCATGACATCTTTATTCAAGCGCCCGATGACTTCAAAGCCTCCAGGAGAGCTCCTTGGTGGATTTAACATAAAGCGTGTGAAGGAGATGAAAAGAAACTACTGAATTCGGCCTTTAATGAGATGCTGAACTGAGGACAGGTACACAGCCCGCAGCCATAATGAAGAAGCCTTACAGGCATGGCAGAATGAGGTGGACATGCTCACTCACAACGTATTTGTGTTAAGTGAAAAGCTTTTCTGAGTACAGCTGGGGCAATCGTGAGATCTCCTTCCTGTGGGAGCATTCACAAATACCTTCTCGCTTTACTGCTATTTTTACAAACACGCCAATGGACAGGGGGAGCTAAAGATGGGTACAACACTCATGCCCCTTGTAGTAGCTGCAGCTTGCATACAGATTAAAGCTCCATGTAGGAGGTAAGAAAGAGGTAGAGCTGTGTTAGCTAAACTGTAGATTTGAGGTGGAGAGTTAGTTGGAAAGGGGAAGAGAAGGAGGTATAGAGACGTAGAGAGAATTAGAGGAAAAGAGAGTGAGAGAATGAGTACGTGAGTGTGTATGAATGTATGGTGTGGTGTTAGGGTGCATGTGTATTGTAAGTTTATGGTGTTAGATTGAATGTGTGAGTGTATGATGTTAGCGTATGGGGCAAGAGTGAGTTTACATGTGAGTATGTGCGTGTGAAGGACAATGAAGAAATACTGTACCTGCTAGCCATTGACCCAGACTCACCCTTGCCTACAGAAGCCTGATTCCCTGCAAAAGTAGTGCCGAAACTCCAAGTATACACTCACTGATGTTACAAATGTCGTAACCCTCTCTTTTCAATTAATTGTTAATTTATATAATTATTATTTTTATATTAATAGTGTTAATTTATATAATTTTAAATAAATATTAAATAATGAATTATAACACCAAAATAAAATATTGCTATTGTGTACAAAAACAATATTATAGTCTACATATGCATCAAATAGAAAAATATAAAAAGATACTAGTATCACTTGCCTGCTATATCAAATCAGGTTAGGTTTAATAATGCTGGTTTCATAACTACATTCGGGTTGACTCCATCTGCTAGATAAGTTCTATAATAATAGAAGTCTCTCCAAAATCACCTGTTTAATGAATCACAGTTTAGAAGGAATAAAATTCTGTCACGCAGTTATTTAGTGCCGTCTTAACTTTTTATGGTCTCATATAGTAGTGTTTTATCATCCTCCTTCCAACCGACTGGCATCTATTTCACGCCTCTATTCAAGTCAGGGCTGCCACCTGTCAAAATTCATTTATTTTATTTTAAACTGTTTTGTAATTAGAAAATAAAGTACTTTTTTATGAAGACGAAGACCTGACTAGCATATTACTGATAGGAGAAGTCTCATAAGTTGTATCTATTGACTTGATGAGCTAATTACATGTGATTGTCCACTTAGTTAACTCGTATAACATTCAGATCAGGTGTTGGTGTAGCATGTCTTGAATTTTGCATGGGAAGATGTTGGAGAGAATTTTTTTTTTCTTACATTTTTCTTATTTTTGCCTTTTTTTAAAAAAAAAAAAGATGCAACATTAGAACAGTGCCGTTAGAAACCCTAAAGAACACAAAATAAGCATAACACAAGAATTACAAAATTAGTGAATGAATGAAAATAGCCAACCATCATTCATTTTTGGATTTTTTTTCCAGTATTTGTATTTAAGTAAAAAAGTTTCTATTCTCTGAGTATGTTCTTACCCCCACAAGAAGAGAATGCCCCCTGCAACCTCTAAAACTGTCCCTTTTTGACAATGTGTCTCTAGATCCTGGAGGTGCATAATATTTCTATATCAGAGATGCACATGTTTTTACAGCAAGATAGGACATAGCGGCAATAAAGATCTAATTTTGGTTAAGCAATAAATTCATGTTTTTCTGCTGCTTTCCTGTGATCTTATATGCGATATAGATTCCCCTTCCTAAGAAGAACTTTTGTAACTAATCTACTTAAGGGATTGCAGCAAGATGGACAGGAAGACAAGAACACGTTGTTGTTACATTGTTATGGTTTGTTAGATTTGTCTTTATAATGCTTGATACTGATGGTATATTTAATATGATGTCATACTTTGTACCTTAATACATTTGCGAAAGGCCACTTAAGTACAAAAATGAATGTAGATATCATCAGATCTGAGTTAGCATTACAAAGCAAGACATGTTTAGAATGCATGATAAGCGTTGGCTCTCCGGGTCTTGTGACAAGCAACTCCCATCAACCCAGCTCTCCCGGATTGCAGATTTGCAATAGATTACTACATTTTTGTTCTTCAGCCATCTCTACCGCCGCATGCGGAGTTGTTCTTTTTTTATCACAAAGATGTAATTGAACACATGCTCGTGTTTTAAGGTTAAAGAGACACCCCACCCCAAGGCATCTCCCGGCACGAAAGGGTCCAGGCTCTCTTGGCATCTCACGCGGCGTGTCATTGTGCCGTAGATCTGGGAGGATAGGAGCCCAGAAGAGCTGCAGGAAATTTACAGGTGATAAAGTTCAGCAGCTCTGTCAACAGGCAGGAAATGAAAGTGCAAGGGGAGAAGAAATGAAGATTTATGAAAAAACTGAGAGTGTATTATGTGTGCGCTATTGATTTAAGACGATTGTGGTGCCAGAGTCCAAATAGCTTTTACTTGTTTGGGCCCATCTCTGACAAAAGCACTTTCTCATCTGTTGACAAGACCGCGTCGTCATGGAAACGGAGAGCTGGTACTAAAGGCAAAGATATGTTTCGATAAAGCAGGTATAATAGAAGCTTTTTTTTTTTTTCACCAAAGTTCACGGGTCTTATTATTTTTTCACTCTCATTTCCTCTACGCCTCTCAAGCCTGCATTTTAGTGATACTCGTGTCATTAATGTAAAGGGCTGCTTTAATTGTTTAACTCCATCCTTTCCGGAAGAGTCTGCCACACACTGCGGTATTCGAGGTCCTTGTAGAAGCGATGCTAAAGAGCTATAGTGATGGTTGGAAATACCATTAAATCCAGTGGCATTTTATTTGTATATTTAGTCACATTTTCAGCTTTAGTACAAAATCTTGTTACACACACATAATAGATGCTTATGCATGTGGCAAACATAGTCGGTGGCAAAAACACCACTATTTATGGACAGCTTTCATCATGGAAGCGTTCTCTGACACCCATTCATGTAGCAAGTGGTATAGAAGAGAGCTGGTCTTCCATCCAATGCTTTGTCTTCCAAGTAGAAATGCCCAATGATCTTAATTTGTAAATTCCCTTTTAACGAGCAACTCTGCTGTCCAAGGGAAAATGAATTAGTTAATGGTCCTTTTTGGACATTGAAGGCGAACTATAGCTTATTGTTAAGTTCGGACATGGCTGGTAAGGAGTTTGTACCATTTGCCCCCTTGGACTGCTCTTAAGTGACACATTGGGCTAACCAACAATTACAATTCCACATTTAGCCATACTTTTGTTTTGGACTTTTGCCAGTATTAGCTCAGTGCCCAGATCCATATTGTGGCCCTTTGATGGGCATTCTATGCATTTGGTAAGTGTTTGTGTGTGTGTGTGTTAGACAAGACTGAGTAGTTAACTTCAATTGTGTTGAAGTGGTAGGATTGCCAAATGAGAGTTGGGTTGAGTTGTGTAAGCCCATATATGATCCCAGCCTTCTAGACACCTACGGGTCTACTCACTAAAGAAAGCAAACCCTAGTTCATCAAACTTTATTGTAATGTATAGACCCCATAGACTTACATAAAGACTCACTGATGTAGGAGGAGGTAGCCCTGAAACCAGTTCAAGTTCTCACCTTTTCTACTTCTGCCTTCATATATGTCTCTATATAAGTGCACGTTAGTATGAATATCTTTCAGGTTTGTACTACAGTTTTTTTTGTGCAGTGCTCCCTTGTCGGTTTATGGTACTTTTTAAAGTAAAAGTTTTTGGGAATCATTTGATGTATTTTTGAAAATTACCTAATGACTTTTGCTTTCTTTTGTATTTTTAAAGGTATGTTGTTAAAAGGTCAAAGACTGTAGCATAGCACTTCCTGCTGATAAAAGAGCACTTCCTGCTGGTAAAAGAGCACTTACTGATGGTAAAAGAGCACTTCCTGATGGTAAAAGAGCACTTCCTGATGGTAAAGCAAAACTTCCTGTTGACTTAAATGCCAACAATCTTCTTAATTTATGAGATTGTTTGAAATGTTCAGTTTGCCAATATGTTAAATTGTGAGCTATGTTATTATTTAGGATATAAGAAGTCCTTCTGTGTGTTTTTAATAAGGTTTTACTGTCACAATAAAATAAAAAAAGGCTTATAATTTTCAATATTCTACCATCTTGTTGTATTTTTGTCTTCAGATTAATCGAATTATTTTTCTCCGCTTCGTCTCTATTTGAACACATATTTGCTTTCTTGCTCTTAGATTAATTGTAGCGATTTCCCTGTTATGTATTATTACTGTTCTCCTTTTTTTTCAGTCCTTTAATATTTAACTCAAGATTTCGGCATCTATTTTCACTTTTTGTACTCTAAGCCTACTTTAAATATTAAAGTCCTGCTTTTAATACGAGACCATACAATTTACCTAGGTGCCCTGAAAAGCCTCAATCCTAATTATCCTAACACAAAAAGAGTATGTTCCCTATTGTTCTACCTGTCTGTTTCTCTTTTGTGAACCCATTTTTAATTTTACGTCTCTCTTTTTTTTTTTCCAGTCTGCAAGATTGTTAATTTCAATTCGATTTCTCATTTTTTTTCCCCTCTGTCTCCCTCCCTCTCTTTTTCATTTACTGTCATTTCTCTTCCCATCCGCTGAGCTTCTGACGTTCTTCTAATTGACAGACGGTTTTTAAAAGCACATTGGAAAGTGTCTGTCTTTTTAAATAGACTTCAGTCTCATCACAAGATGTAGAGTAACATTCCATTAGAGTGAATCTCTAACAGATAGAAAGCCCAATTAGAACCGTCTTTAAAGAGGACTCTGCCGGCTCTCTGCTGGCTTTTATATATTTTTGTTCACATGCAGAGTCAGATATATCGGTGAAATGGTCCAAAAATAACGTTCATATACTAGAAACAAGATGTTCTCAGCATTCTAAAGGGTTAGGTGCGTATAGAAACATATAATTTCATGGCAGATAAGAACCATTAGCTCATCATTGGTCTCATCTTTGATTCAGGAGCCATCTGTCTATCCCATGCATGTTTAAATTCCCTCACTATATCAACCTCTACTGGGAGACTGTTTCACTTATTTACCACCCTTTTAGTAAAGTAAATCTTCCTTACATTACATCTGAACCTCTAGTTTCAGATTATGACCTCTTGTTCTAACCCTTCTTTTCCTTTGTTACATCTCTTTATGTATTTAAATACTCTATCATTCTCATCCCTCTTACCAAGCCACTAAAAGCTGGATATGGCATAATGAGAGTTGTTGTCCTTCAATATATCTACTGACAATAGTTTTCCAAAGGGTGAAGATAACGAGAGAAAAAATAGAAATCAGTTCAGCACCATGGACGGCAGCCTGTTTATGTCGGCGTTTATGGGAAGGCGTGATTGTCTTCTTTGTTTTACAAGCTAGGACTCTATTACTGTAGGTCGTTTCTCTGTAGAAGGATGATTTATGAGTCATTATTTATCGAGTGAAAAATAAAAACAGTAAGCTATGAATGTGTCATACATTAAGCAGCATTCTGATGCATTCTAAGATATATAGGTAAATAGTTTCATAGCTTAGTGTACATTGCGTATGCTATTCATCAATAGTGTGGGAGAGATGCCTGATGAGCCTTCCAACAGCCATTTATGCAGCTTAGACATTCGTAAGATGACTGCTGGATTTTATTTACCGATACAAATCTATAATAAAAAATATCTGCTGTTTCTATGCGTATAATTATCAAAAATGACATCATACCTCGTTTCTCTGCATCTAAGAAAAAAAAGGGATGAAAGAGAGATTTGGGTCCCAAGAAGCGGCTGGTGCTCCTAAATGAGAATCCTTGCAAGGAATTTATTGGAAATTAATGAGGCCTATGATACATTTTTTTGGGTTTTTTTTTTTTTTTAACACAAATGACTTCACAGCCAAACATGAACAAAAAGACTCTAGAAGAAGAGAGGTTAAATGGTTTTATTTCTCAATTTAATGCCTTTCTTCAAAAATACAACATAACCAGATTTCGCTATTTGTAGTTATTGCTTTGAACTCCCGCCTAGAGCCCCCCAGGACCTTCACACGCCGACAGCTCCGCATCCGAATCCTCCCCTTCAATGACTTGAAAGCTAGGCAGCCTAAAAAAAATCTAAAACAAAAATAAATAAATAAAAAAAATCCAGCAGTGGAAAAAAAAAAGAAATAAATAAAAAGTAGACAGTGAGGCATGACAAATAATGCAATATAAAAATGTGTTAACAACTTGAAACCCGCTTACAGACTTTACTCCTAGCCTTGCTCGATTTCATTGTAACTTCAGGGGTTGTTTTAAAAAACACATCATGATGGAAAGAAAAATGCACTGCGGTGCTTGGAAACGCCATTTGAAAACGGAGTGCGGATCAGCTTATTGCTGACATTTCGGGGGTGGGGGGGAGGGAGAGGAAGTTCGAATTAGGTGGTAAACATGTGAGAATGGTAATATTTTCTCTACATTTTTTTTAAATCGCGTGCGGCAGGAGATAACAGCTGAGCGCTGAGCACAAGACTATGTCTCTGTTTATTGCTGGCTGGAGGGTTTTCAGAAGACGCATTTTCTTTGAACTTTATCAGCGGAGGGTTGACTAAGACTTCTCTTTCCGCGTCTTCAAACTTTTGAAGGGAATCTGCCGGCGTGAGGGGGAATGTCAGTGTGTCCGCGTGAGGACTATGGAAAAAAAGAAACAAAAAAACAAGGGGTCTTTAGAAAATGTGAAAAAAGGGGAAAAAACGGTAAATATTAGCTATAAAAGTCTGCAAAAGTCAGCAGGATAGAGGGAATGTGCGGGAGGGTAAGATGCCCAAAGTAACATCCAATATGGAATAGCAAAGGGTGCATCTCCTGGTGATTTACAACTGCTGGATGAGAATGAAAACATCATTGTATGTCTGCGTTAGAAATAATTAAATTGCTAGGTTAATATTGAGAGCCAAGTTACAATATTACAGAAATTGAGGCCAATCTGTTCTACTTCATCCACAACAACCCACTGGCCAAAGAAAGACACTTTTGTTTTAGGTTGTGTCGTTAGGAGTGGGGTAAAGAGCAGGGCGTTAATGATATTTTTTGATGTGACTTTGTAACTATTGAAGGCCTTCGCAAAATGTACTTTATTTATACAAATTAGTAACACGTTGCAAATACATTATTGTGGCTTCAAGGGCTGTAGAACCCTGTGATCTCCTCATACCCGGCAAACATTCCGAGAGCCTAGAAAAGAGGGGGCATCAGGGGAGGAAAGAGGAAAAAAGGGACACTGGGGTGGTAATAGGAGGACCACAGCTGCTATGCTGCTTGGGCACCTCGTATGACCCCCCCACTCATCCAGGAGCTGTAGGCAATAAGCTAGTTGTGGTTAATTTTTGTAATTCCTATAAATGTAGCCAGTTATACAAAAATCCTTATTAGCGCAACGTCACAAGATCGCGATTCACTTCCCTGTTTCAGTTCAGTGATTAACCCAGCAGTTACCGATAGTGATACTGCCTAGGGACAGGTGCCTGATTTATCATAGGTAAACAGGGGTTGCTTATATGACCACGCAAATTGTGTCATCTGACCATACGTGGCAGCAGCATACATGTAGAAGCACACGCCAGCAGTGTTTTTCAATGGCTGGATTGCTTGCCCTGGTGTAATTTCTGTTCGAGGTGTTATACAAAGGCCAGCGATATTGTTCCTAACTGGCCTCCTGATGCGTCTGTGCTTAAACATTGCTCTGCTTGTGATATCCTTGACTGGACAGGTATATAAATTATAAATATTGGAGCTTCTCTGAAACTGCATCCAACATCTCTCTGATGTCTTCTGAGGTCTTGGAAAAAAAAAAACATAACAGCAACGTCAATCTATAATTTAGACCTTTATCCAAGTAGAGGTATCAAAACCTGTAAATAATCCAATGTTATCTGGTAACACCTCAACTATAATTATTCTACTCTTTTTGGAAAATGAAATATTGTCTGGGGGGTCATACCCTTGCATTTCAAAAATATATAATAAATTAGAGAGGCATTTTAAGGAGAGAAGCCCTTGAAGGCCACTAGTAAAATCATTTGGGACTTTGTTTAAAAACCTTAAAATATATATATATTAAAATATTCCTCCTTATGGGTTCCATATGCATTTTTGGCTAGTAGTCTAGTTTTTGGCTAATTGGGCTAATATAAATGTAACCCCAAAAGGCCAAGACCAAGGTGGATTTGGGAGGAAGCCCTACTGAAGATTTGGTTCAGTACCAGAGGTTGGTAAACCAAATGCAACCAAGCTTTTCGCTAATGACCTATCTAACATATTGTTAGATTTTGGGGGTCATATATATAGCATAGCAAAAACACATGGGAACCGCCCCTCCCCCAAGGGGAAGGGGAAAAAAGGCCACAGAAGATTAAAATTGTGAAAGTCATTCTCATCCTTTAATGTCCGTCCTCTCCTCTTGTCCTTCCCCCAAGGCAAAGAAAGTAAGGCGACGGTCCTCCGAGAAGTAGGGCATCCAAGGGGTTGCTGCACATAACCTTTTATAACTTTCGACTATATAGCGGTACAACTAAAACCAGCAAAACAGTCTTTAAAAATAGTCATTTAATATTTTAATCCCGGGGGAACCGCCAAACCCCCTCTTCACTTCCCTAAGCTTCTTAATAAAATATCCACCTAATGTAAATCCCGGTGTTACACGTCCCTGAATTAAACAGACATATTTTGCCAGCGGACTTGAAGTTAATAGCGGCAGGAACAGAATTGTAGACAAAGACTATAAATGAAATCTTTTCTTCTGTCTAGGAGGCTTTCTGTAAGACTCTGTAGACGGATCTTCCGTGTACGATGTTTCATTGCAACCAAAATAAGAATCCTATTGAAGTCCTATTGAAATCCCGTAATCTCTGTGTGGCTGGCTATACTTTGGTGTTACTTTTATCAGTTTGAGAAAAAAAAGCATCCCCTGGTCTGATGCTAAATCCTTTCCGTTTGCTTACTTAACATGTTGTTCCTTACAGAAAATCACATTTCCTCTCTAAAGAAGGTGAAAAAAAATCTTAGTCCTAAATTGTATTCGTCGGTCACTCAGATTTCTTTTTGCATTTTGTCTAAATAACAACATTTAATTTAGGATGTTTAAAGCTGGACTTGTAAGAGTTAAATTTTGAGATTGGTACCTAACATTTACAAAGCTAGGGTTTTTTTATGATGCTAGTTCTATGTAAAGTTCCAGTCAATGCAACCTATGAAATAAACAGTCTTAACTTCCCAACAGATCCACAAACATTTAAGCCACTTGACACTTAATTGTCAGAGTATTGGCAAAGAGTTGACTTTGCATTGGACTCTAGATGCTTATATAGCGTGATATAGATACATACATGCAGGATAATTAACAAGTAATTATAGGGTTTATCAGATGGATATCAACTGGATACACATCTCAGATTCGGGGAAAGGTATAGATAATCCTGTGCTTTCAGGAGTTGTTAAAGGTACTGGGATATCAGTTGTGAAGAACGCAGGTGAAAGTGAGATTTCATTAGGATTTGTAGCCATTTGACTTTAGATGCGCCCCTAAAATAGTGGTTATACGGATGAAACATTGGTGTCCACCTTGCTCACTGGTGTTCATTCATGCGCCTCCAGAGATACCATACACAGGGAAAGCCCTGTCCAAGGACAACCAGCTGGGGAGTTCAACAGACCCCACGTCCACCCCATGGATGGAAAATCGACCACATTACATGGAGGAAGGGATTGCGGTTATATATATATATA